>PVIJ01013409.1:0-45234 GCA_004024925.1 Scalopus aquaticus
GGGCGCTCAGGCCCTGTCAGCCTTGCTGGCACCGTAAATGCTGAGTCTGAGGGAGTCCTGCTGCCTGCCCGGAGCATCGGCGGGAGGGCGCACCCAAGTCTGGGCTGTTGTTGACGGCTTGGGTACTGCCAGCGGGCTGACCTCGGCCGCCAGACGGGCCGTGAGTGCCCTGCTGGCCGGGCATGAGCTCATCCTCAGCTTCCACAGGGCAGAGAGGTGGGTTCCCACCGTCTGCGGCCACACGGTGTGGGAGGCGGGCAGAAGGGCCCGGGCTCTGGGGCTGGTTCGAATGGGCAGCAGGAGCAGTTGTGGGCTCCGTCCTGAACCAGAGCTGCGAGTGGGGGTGTCGCCTCCTCCTTTGTAATGGGGATGGAGGTCAAGGGCTTGGTCAAGGGCATGCAGCTAGGAACGGCAGCTTCTGGGTGGCACCCAGGTCGCCTGCTGGTACCGCAGTGCCTCTCTAAGTGTGTGGGAGCCTGGGGAGGCCGGGGGGAGAAGGGCCCAGGGGGCGCAGCCTTGCTGCCCCAGCTCTTGTCCCTCTAGAATTGCTTTGGGATGCTGAGTGCTCTGAGAAGGGAACCTCCAGCGGCTGTGCTCCTGCACTGAGGGGCTGAGCTGAGGCTGGGGGAGGCAAGTGCGGCCAAGGGGTCTGCCCTGGCTCCTCCAGGCTCCCCTGCGGGTGAGCTCATAGCCTGTGCGCTTTCACACAGCCTTGAAACTTCCAGGAGGCCCGATCTCCACTGTTGGGCCCCAGCCCTGGCAGCAAGAGCAGAGTTCATGAGTCTGCTGCGCCCCCTGCAGGCCACAGATGGGCACTGCCTCCACCTCTGCACAGTCAGTTCTGTTTTTAACCAACTTCAGAAAATCGAAGTATAATATGTGATGTAATAATGATTGTGATGAGTTTTCCCAGAACGAGCATATCCAGATCACCAGCACCCCGAAGCCGCTTGCCTCCCCGCACCCCCCCAGTACCGTCTACTTCAAATGTCATAGGTTCATTTTGCCCATTTTCAACTTCAAATCAATGTAGTCACACCGTCAGCATTATTTTGCATGACTTCTCTCGCCCACCAGAAATGTGCATATCTGACCCCCAAGCAGCGCTCACAGGATGTTTACAGCAGCTCGGCTGCTGACAGCAGCAGCTCATCTGCAGGGCGGGCGAAGGAACTGTCGTGTGTACAAGCTGGGGCTCGGACAGCCAGGGCGCCCAATTCACTGCTGTGGTGCAGGGCAGCGCTGGTGGCTGGCTCTGCTGGGCGTTCACCTGGGGCTCAGGACCTGTCCCGCACCCCGGGCTGGACCGGGCAGGGCCCCTGCTGCTGTGGGCCGGTGTGGCCCCGAGGATGGTGCTTGCACAGTGCCTGTCCTTTAGCTCAGCCGTTCTCAAGCTGCGCTGCACCTCAGAATCATCCAGAGAGGTCTGGAGAAATAAACCAACCGCACAAAGCAAACAGAACAAGCAGTAGCGACCTGGTCCCATCCTCACAGCCGCAGCTAGCTGGTCTGGGCAGACCCTCTGACCTGGCATTTTTTAAAATCTCCCTATGATCCTAATGCGTGGCAAGTTGAAAACTGCAGTGTGGTCTCAGGGTCACATCACTGGGGAGCCCCGTTCCAGACCCTCTGACTCAGAAACTGGGCATGGGGCCTGGGGGTGCCGATGCACACGACCCTCCTCTCTCTGCGGGATGCCACGGGCTTCAGTAAGGGCTTGCTGGAGGAGCGGAAACACAGAGGTCAGGGGTCACCATGTCTTCTATTTCTGTTTCATGGAATGCCCATTAATTTTCCCGACTGTTCACTTGGTGCTTCCTTCCTGCCAGGCCCTGGCCTACATGCTTCAGGGACTTTGCAATCCAGTGTGGGAAGTGAGACCACCACATTAAGATACAACTTCAGTGAAAGCCAAGTACAGGGGGCTAAGAGTGCCTGGGAGGTGCCAGGAGGGTCTTCTCTGAAAGATGTCATCTGAGCTGAGACCTAAAGATGCAGAGGATTTTATTGAGTAAAGGCAGAACACAGAATATTTTAAGCAGAAGGAGTATAGCATGCACAAAGGTCCTGTGGCCACAGGGACTCACCTGCGCTTTTATGACTTCATGAGCCATTTGGCTGAAAAGACATTTACTTCCTACTAAACCATCAGCCGTCAACGCGTGGCAGGGACTTGACCCTTTTCTTTCTGACCTTCAAACAGGGACCTTTATGGGATGGGAACGCTGATCTTGATTTTCTCCATATTCACTGTGGGATCCCATTTGCTTCTTTCTACCCCGGAGCCTAGATCACGGATTGGCAAACTAGGGCCTGTGGGTCAAATATGAATGTTTGCCAGCGTTTATAAATGAAGTTTTATTGATAGACAGCCCGTTTGCTCTGTCTTCTCTGGCTGCATTCATGCTGTCACACAGAGTCGAGAAGGTGGGACAGGAGACTGTGTCACCTAACTGGGGTGATTCTCGAGCCCAGGTCCTGGCAGTTGCTTCCACCCTGAGCCTGGTCTTCCTCAAGATGCTCTCTCTCCTCTCTCCTTGATTTTTCCCCCCTACAGGCAGAACTATCTGCAATGTCAGTGTGTAAGATGAGTAAGACATAGAAAAAATTAGCTTTGACCTTAAAGCGCAAAAGCCCTGAGCTTCAGCAGCCTAGCAAAACTTTGCCAAGTCCCCACCGCTTCTTCCCGCGCTGACCGATTTAGTGGGATCCTTCCCCTGCACACCCCGTTGGGCAGATGTAGCTGAGCCCGACGACAACACGGATCTGGGGGATGGGCGGGCCTGCGCGGGTATCTCCCCGATGAGGCCGAGCGCGTGTTGACGCGGCAGTGTGTTTGCCTGTTCTGCTCATTAAAGTTTAATGTCTGAAAATGCCTTCTTCACCTCTCGTCAGAGGGCTTCTCTCACGCATGAGGCAGCCACACTAGAGACTGATTAAATCTTTCCATTTTGCACCAGAGTTTGAGCGAAGGTGTTTCTGCAACGGTAGCCGAACTACGAAATTAATCACGCTGTCTCACCGTGGCTGTTCCGAAGCAGCCGGTGGAAGCAGAAGGGAGAGGAAAATGCCGGGGAAGAGAATAGAGGGATTCAGGAGGGCAGAGCCGAACAGGCTTCCGGCGGGGCCGTGGGAAGACTGGGAAGGCGGGGGGCCGGGGGGTGGTCTCTTCTCCCCTAACCCTGCTGCGGTGCAGGCCTTGGGGTGCGAAGGCAGGGGAAGAATCCTTGTCTGAACCCTGAGTGTGCTTCTTCCCCAAACAAGTCAAGCTGTCTTGGTGGACGCTGTTTCCTCAAACACCTTCCTCCGTGCCTCTGGACCCTCAGCTCCAGTCTCCCTGATGGTCAAAGGCGGTGGTCAGACCCTGACCTGCCTGTGCCAGGGGACATGCCGGAGAGCAGAGGAGTCACCTTCCTGCTAGTGTATGGGATGGGGTGGCCGGAATGACATGGGGTGTTCATGGTCCCTGGGGAGGCCCAGAGCTGAGGCTGAGGGTCCTGCTTCGAGGGCTGGGGACAGAGGGGGCAGGTGCTGAGGCCCACGGGGTGAGGGGTCCGGAAAGGCCTATGCCAGGCCCTCCCCCCGCAGCGTCCCTGAGGCAGCGAGTCCCAGCCCCTGAGGTCAGTGGCAGGAGAGCTGCTCTGCTTGGCAGTCGGGTGTCTCTGGACTCGTGTTTGGGGTGACTGAATAGTGGGAACGGGTAGAGGAGGAGGGAGATGGAAGCTCAT
Source organism: Scalopus aquaticus (assembly GCA_004024925.1). Classification (NCBI taxonomy): domain Eukaryota; kingdom Metazoa; phylum Chordata; class Mammalia; order Eulipotyphla; family Talpidae; genus Scalopus; species Scalopus aquaticus. The sequence continues at coordinate 3,729 of PVIJ01013409.1, forward strand.
GTTGGTGGCGGCTACTGTCTGTCCTTCCAGGCTGCTATAAGGAAAATGCCCTCAACAGACATTTCTTTCTCACAGATCCAGGCCTGGGAAGTCCAGGCTCAAGGTGCCGGCCGACTTGGGGTTAGGGGAGACCCGATTCCTGCTTCACAGACACCTGTCTTCTCGCTGCGCCCTCACATGGTGGAAGGAGGCATGGAGCCTTCTAAGGGCTCGCTCGGCCCATTCGTGGCAGCTCCACCCTCCTGACTGACCGCCCCAAGGCCCCACACCTCATGCCGTCCCCTTGGAGCAGGGTTCCCACACATAGAATTGGGGGCGCTGTGGACACGCTGTTCATTGCAGGTACCCAATAGCTTTTGCTCTCTGGGCACCCGGGGGTCCCCGGTCAAGGGCCCTCGGAGACAAAGAGGGCAGATGTCCGCTCTGCTGTGGTTCCTTCTGCTGCAAACATGCAGGCTGTGCCTTGGCTCCTCTCTGGCGCCCTTTCTTATTCTTTTCCCCGCCTTCCTGCATCCGATTCCTTCTCTCAGCTCAGAGGCCCCCCACCCGCCTCGGTCACCCTGGTCTTCAGCCCTTCGCCCCTCGCCCAGGCTGGCCTGGCCGAGCTCGTCTGTCTGCGCATGCTCAGAAGGGCCAGGCCGCGTGCTGGTGGCCCGGCCGCGGCCTGGCACAGAGCGCCTGCTGGGAGGGGTGCGAAGCCAGGGGTGCTGTGGTCCCGGGGCTGCTCCTCGGAGCCCCCCGCATTGCCCAAGACCGCTGTTGTGATTGCATGTTCATCCGCCACTGGCCGCTCCTTCCGCGCGTCCAGACTCATTTCTCGTCAGAGATCATTTTCAATTAAAAAGCGCATAAAGTACAGCCAAACGCTAATACATCCCTGCTCAGAGAAAGACCCAGATCATGGATTTTATCATTTGCCACCATTGATTTTCCATGAGTAATAATTACATTTTATACACAACATCTGCACTAAGTGATATTTATATCTGCAATTATCTGGAGTAACTTTTAATGTTAAAATATTTTTTTTCAGAGAGGGGGGATGTTGAGTAAATTGAATTTTTTACTTTTGCCATCGCTTTTTATCCAGACAATGCTCATTCTCATATGAAATAATAATTTAGCAATCAGAGCCTGAAATGGTTTTATAAATGAAGTTTGAATTGACATTTCCACCAGCTGGGATGGTAATTTTCAGCTTTCACCGTTGGTGAAATTTACTTTGCTATTATTATCTTTGAAATCCTGGGGGGCGGGGGGTTCTCAGATAACACAGCATTTCCTTCTTCACGCTGGGCACTGCTTCTGCTTGAAGGTCTCGGTGAATCCCCCAACTCCGTAACTCACATTCGAGGCCTCCCGCTGCCACCGACACATTTTCCCCTGGAATCAGGAACTTCTGATTGAGCCTGACCTGCTGTGTGTCCTGGGGCTGGAAGCCGAGTGGCGGACCCCCCGCCTGGAATTCGCATCATGGACGGAGACTGACAACATTCAGGCAGGAGGGATCAGGGTTCTGATAATTGCCCCCTAAAAACTGAGTGATGCCATAGAAGGTGAGGGGCGGGGTGCTTGAGGGAGGTGGCCTTTGGAACAGTTGGGGAGAGGAGGCTGGAGCAGAGGGAAGGATAAGTGCAAAGGCGGGGTGGGGGTGAGGGGTGGGGCAGGCGGCGTGTTTGAGAAATAGAGGGGCGGAGGAGCTGGGGGGGTGCCTGTGGGGGGACAGCTGAGGCCAGACCCCAGGGCGGGTGCTGTCTCTGTCTCGTGTGCGGGGACCGAGTTGCTTCTGAGAGCAGGTCGGGGAGCTGAACTGTGGGCCTGGGGTGTTGGTCTCTCTTCATTTGTTGACTTGTGCTTTTACATGGTGGCCCTGGCTCCCCCGAGGGCCATAAAGAGGGGGGCAGACGTAGCACCCCAGCTGCTGTTCAGCCAGAGCTGCTGGTCCTGGGACCTGGTGCTGGCGCGGGGCTGGTTGAAGTGGATGCCCTCGAGGCTGGAGCCACCTGTCCAGACAGGTGTCTGGTGCCTGCCAGGCCCGCTACTCCTTCACACTGTCCCTCTGGGCATCACCCCCAATCCCGCCCCCTCTGCTCGGCCCACGGCTTCCTCCCCACTGGCCGCTGCCCGCATGTCCTTGGCTTTGGCGCTGGGGTCCTCTCCGCGAGCCTCCGGCCAGTGCCCGCCTGCCGAGGCCTCCTGCTCCCGAGGCCAAGTCCGTGGCGCCCCCCAGGGTGCGCAGAGGTGGCTCCCAGGCACTCTATCAAATGCAAGTTCTGGGGTCCCCCTCCTGGGGTCCTCATTGGGCCGGGCTCCGACCCCCCACAGCCGCCCCGCTGACGTGGCCCTGGGGACCCAGGCTGCGGGGCCTCCCCGTTTCTGTCAGCCTCACGCCATCTTCTGTTCTAGATCATGGACCATCTCTCGGTGCCCGGGGCCAGGGGCGACAGGCCCCGGAGAGCTGACTTACCGGGGAGGGGCGAGCAGCCTGGGTGGGGGGCCAGCCTGTCCTGGCGTGGGGGCATTGCTGATGGACTCTCCCTGCGGGGGCTGCCCACCTCATCCTCTCACTGACCCCCACCCACCCTCAGTCCCCCACTGGAAAGTTGCCTCTGCCTTGACCCTTTCGTCCCCACTTTACGGATGGACAAACAGGCTTGGGAGACCATCACTGACCAAGGAAAGCCCCAAGGAAGTCAGAAGGGGCGAGACGAAGACTGGCGCTCAGCCTCAGGCTCCCGGGCCTCCAGGCCTGGGCAGCTCGTGGTCTCCCCCTCAGCACATTCTCGTGCACCCCAGACCCCAGGTCGTGCTGCCCCTTCTGCCCCTTCTCACCCTCAGCTGTGCCGGCTGTGCCTCTGCGAGGGCCAGCCTTGCCGGCATCCCCAGGTGCTCAGGGATTGTTGTCTGACGCGTCAATTGTCCAGGTTCTCTCTCACCCGCAGCCAGTGCCCCGCCTTTGGCTGCTGCAGGTCTGGCCCCAACAGGGCAGAGGGGTCCTGCCAGCCGCTGAGTGTGTACCCCCAATCCCACCAGCTCCCGGACAGAGTGTCTTCCTCTCGAGGCCGGGTCATCCCCTCTGGTCTCCCGAGAGCCGCCTCCACCCTGAAGTTACGGTTGTGCCGCGCTTCGACTTTTGCTGTTTCCCCTCACTCCCTGGGCTCTGGAGAAGCAGCAGAACAAGGAGTGTGTGGCCCAGGAGAGGCCAGGCGCTGGCCAGGCCTCATCATCCGTAACGTGTGTGTTGGGGCAGTGCCGGCTTCACGGTGGCGTGGGCCCGTGGGAGAAAAGAGCACCCCACGTTCCAGCAGTGCAGGCCCCAACTTTGTGATCGGTGAATAGCGGGTGCTCTAGCATCACCCTGCCCATCAGGGAAGGGCCACTGGAGGGGGCGGGGTGAAGGCTGGGTTAAGAGGGGCGGCTGCAGGCGGAACGGGCTGGACCCAAAGCGCTGAGTCACTCAGCCCCGGGGCCTTGCGGCGCTCACCTCGGCCAAGTCCACGAGCTGGTGCCGATCTCTCAGCACGGCGTGTGGCATGTCACGATTATTGTTTTCAGGGGGGCTGATTGTGTGCTCAGCCAAAGGAGCAGTGGGTCCATCCGGGGGGATGGGGGCTTCTTGGAGCAGGGGTGAATGAGCTGGTGCTGCGGGCAGCAGAGGGATCAGAATGTCCTTCGGGTGGGGAGCGGTTCTGCCCCGTGCTGGTGGGTCCCTGTGGCCGGCAGAGGGCCACCCTGGGGGGGCCGGCGAGAAGGCGGCTGCCCGTTCTGCCCAGCCCAGCCCGCGGGCTTGGGGAGCGGGCAGTGCCTGTCCACTGGGCCTCGTTGTCCCTGGGCGTCCCGCTGCTTGTCCAGCTCGGGCTGGAGACCTGCCTTTTGTGGCAGCTGCTGTAGGTGGCAGCAGAAAACTGACAAAGCAGGTCCAGGGAGCGGGGAGAGAACGCAGCGGGCCCGCAGCCTCCACTCCGCTGCTTCGCACAGCCGCCCCGCTCTGCAGACGTCGCTGGAGACGCAAGGCCGCAGCCTGCCCTGCCAGCCGGGTCTTTATCAGACCCACTCTGCGGGCTCCAGACTGCCGGCCGCGGGGACCCCGAGAACTAGGCAGAGCAGGGAGCCCCGAGGTCGAGCCTGAGGAAGACCTTCAGAGGCCTGGCCCAAACAATGGACAGCACGTGGGGCACACCCTGAAACGCGAAAAGGTTCTTGCCCATGATGCTTGCCCCTACTTTTCGTTTTGAAGTGTCAAGTACACACATAGCTGCTCAAATCCCCTCTCCTTCCTGGTGCCCCAGGCGCATGTGTAAGCGACTTGCTGGTCAGAAGCACAGCTGAGGTCGGGCCTCCCTGGGGGCGCAGCAGTTAAGCTGTGGAGCTGTCTGCAGCGGTGATGCGAGTTCGACGCCCAGCCGGGGAGAATCCCACATGGCTCAGCTGACCTCTCCTGCCTCGCCCGCTGCTCCCCTCAGCAGTGTATTTCTGATCTGCCTGTTCTGCTGCCCACTCCGTCTCTGGTGAACCCTCTCGCCGCCCCTCTGGCCTGTACCCCAGCTTGTATGCATAAATAAATAAATCTCTAAAAAAAAAAAAAAAGTACAGCTGAGGGCTTCAGAGCACAGGCCCCAGAGCAGGGCGGTCTTGGGTGGAGTCTCGCTGGATACTTGCTGCTGTGTGACTTTTGGCAAGTGGATAACCTCTCTGTGCTGAGTTTCCGCCTCTGTGTCACCTCCTGCATCTCTGCTCGTATTTTCGGTCTTAGGAGGATCCAAGAAGCAACTTGGTTTTGTGGACACAGCTATGTCCTTGAGACTTGCCCCTCCAGCCCTCCAACTCTCTTTCTTGTTTTGGTAGCAGCCTTACTGAGATATCGTTCCCCTCCGTGCATGTCTCCCTTTCAGCGGGCACAGGTCTCTGGTGGAAAGTATTTTCACAGCAGGCGGCCATCCTCTCAGTCGTGCCCTTGCTGTGCACCCAGCACCCTCCGTGGGTGTGAGTCTGCCGAGGGTGACTGTGCGGGCCCCTGCTCTTCTGCATCCGGCTCCTGGATTTGACCTTCTGGATGGTTCCTGGAAAGGACCATCCTCCTTCTTGGCTGGAGGCCAGCCATGCCCTGTGCCCTCCTGGCCAGGGCGCTGGCTGCCCGCTGCCCGGGGCGGTCTCCCCAGCCCACTCCTGGGGTCCAGGAAGGGAGGCAGCGAGCAGCCTGCCAGCCGGGCGGTCGCTCACAGTACTAGCAGCTTGGCTCCGGATGACTCATTTCAAACTCAATTTGCGGCTCTGCCAAGAGCTACCGTCTCCCGGAGCTAGGACCCGATCCCTCCACCCCCGCCTGGCCCAGGGCCCGGAGCGGTGCAGCCCCCCAGGACGACAGCTGCCCAGCCAGCTGGGCCTGCAAGGGCCCGGCCGAGGCGCCGCCCGGCCCAGAAGCCCTGGCTGCTGTCTGCAGGTGGCGGGAGCCAGCGGCCCGCGGTCCTGGCCCCAGGCCTGGTGGGACTCTCCGGGTCCGCAGCCCCCTCCCAAAAGCCCTGCCTTTGTGCGGCAGGCTCTGGGCTCAGCCCTCCGCGTGCCTCCGCGCCTTTTGTCTGGGGGTCACCGGCGTCTTCTCGGCCCTCGGGGAGGGAAGCTGGCGAAGGGCCGGCAGGTGCGGGCACCGGCTGGGCACTGACACGCCTGTCGTGGTGCTGACCTTCGGGACCGGCCCGCGGCTGGAGGGGGAGGGTCCGTGATGAGCTCCCGCCCTGGCGGAGAGGACGCTCGGCCGCCACTGACTGGCCCTGGTGGGGGGCGGGGGGCCCAGCTAAGACGAAGGAGGCAGGTGCGCGAAAGGTCCGCGCGGCCACCGCACGGGCTGCTGGGAGGTGAGTGGCCGCTAGGGCGGGGTGTGGGGCGTTCGCAGTGAGAGCCGAAGGGTTCGGGTTTCTTGTTTCTCTTTTTACTAATTTATTTACTTACATATATTTTACATCATTGTCCATTTTTGTGCAATGTGTGCTTTCTCCACTCAGGTGTCGTCCCCCTAGAACTCCCCCCACCTGCTCACCCGTGCGCGTCCCCGCCGTCCCTCGCGCTCTTCCCGCCCTCCCTGTGACCCGCCCGCCCGCAGTGTCTCTGATTTATAGTTGCCTGTTTATTTTTGTTTTGTTTTTTATTGTTATATTTTTTCCCCATCTCTTATTTGGTTCCCATATTTTCCTCCTATAAGTGAAACCACCCGATTTCTTTTGGGGGTGATAACTGTTCTGGAATTGTGCTGCTGGCTGAGAGCCCAGTCCTGTGGGGATCCCTGGTCGGTGAGTTGCTTCTCGGTAAACTGTTGCGGGCCCAGCAGAAAGGAGGCGCTGAGGTGGCAGGTGGAAAGGGGTCGCCTGCGTCCCCACCCACCCACCCCACCTTGCCCTAAGTCCAGCCTGGAATTCCCCTCCCTCGCAGGAGACCAGGGCCCTTGGCTCGCCCTGTGCGCCAGGCAGCGAAGGGGTTGGCCCCAAGCCTCTCCCCCTGCCCGGTGCCTGCTGTGCCCTCCACCCCCGCTGCTCACGGGGCCCAGGGCCCTTCTTCTATTTCAGATTCTCGGGGTTGGGTGTGGGCGGGCAGAACATTCTGTGCCAGGCCCTCCCCCGCGGCCCTGCTTATCTTCAGCGTGCTCTGGTTTTGGGGAGACGTGGACTTGAGGCTGTGATCGGTCCCTCCCCGCCTTGTCCAGGCTTTTGCATCTAATTTTGGGGAGAGGGCGTCGGTCTCCCTTATGACCCTGACTGCACGACAGGAGGCCCCTTACAGGAAGCCGGGGAGAAAGGAACGTCCTAGCTCGTGTCTGAAGCCCACGGCTTTGGAGCAGCGGGGGGAGGTCTCTGAGGGTTGTCTGGTGTCCCCAAGTGTCCTCTGGGGGTCGGTATGTGTTGGAGGGGCCGAGCCTCTCTGCCAGCACACGGGATCCTCCATCCGTAGCAGCATTCGAGACCTTTCCTTATCTCCCTCCCTGCTCTGAGCCCGCGGCGGCCCCAGGGCCTGCGTGCATTAGGGCTGGGAGGGAGGGCTGGGGTTGTGGGGAGTTTCAGGCTGGCTCTGGAGTCCTGGGTCTCCAAACCCCTCAGGAGTGAAAAGGAGGCGCCCCTGCCTGGCCTCTGAGCCCCCCCTGGCTCACGCACCCCCTGCCGCCCTTGGTCTGCCCGGCGTGAGCCCCGATGTGCCCAGTGTGCTGAGGCGGGGGCCCCACAGCCTGTCCCACCTCCCAGTGCTCAGCGCCGCCCGTCCAGACACCGGGGCCACATCTGGATGGACAGGTGCTGGCGGGGGCCAGGGGTCCCTCGTGGGACTCGGCCTCTCTCTCCTTCCCTGGATCGTCCTTCCCTAGTCTCGCCCCCGTCACCCAAGCCCAGGCAGGTGGCGTCAGACAAGAGAAACAAGAGAAGCGGGACTGTCCCCCGCCAGGTGCACCGAATAGGCGCAGAGGCCTCGCTCACCCTGCGTGCTCCCCTCCCCTGGGCTCAGCCCCGTGGCCGTTAATGATAAATTAAACCTATTAATCAGCCAGGCAGCGGGCGGCCCGAGTGTGTGCAGGAGGACGGAGCCAGACGAGGTGCGGCAGCAGGAGGGAGCTGGGTGCTGCTGGGCACCCCAGGGTGGGCTGGGGGTCTGTGTCTCGATCTCCTCAGAGTTGTGAGACCCCACCCAGTCTCTTCGCTGGTGCACCTCTGCGTGTATCAGAGCTGTCTCCTGGGGTGCAATCCCGCCCACGGCTACAGAGTTTTCATGGTCTCCATTCACACCCCCATCCGCCTGCTGAGCCCCCGCCCCCGTCCGCCTTGACTCCAGAAGCCCCTTGCCGACGCAGACCCCTCCCCACTGCTCGTCGTTTGGAGCAGCCTGGGCTTGAGTCCCGGCCTCGCCCTTACTCGTGTGTGCCTGCTATGTGCCTCAGTTTCTCCATCTTCAACACGGGACTAAGTAGCTATTTCCCGGGGCTGTGGTGGGACGAAGCGCTCACACGTGTTCAGAAACACCCTGGCTTGGGAGCTGCAGTGGCTGCAGTGCCCTCACCCTATGTGGGGGACGTCCAGGGCCGTGTGCCCAGAGGCCAGGCTGGCCCCAGGGGGTGTGTGGAGGTAAAACCGGCAGGACTGGGCAGTGGACATGGAAGTAGAGGGTGGGTGATGTCCAGATGGCACTGTAGCCAGCATTTCACCCCATTTTAGCCCTTCACTGTCGGGTCCCCAAGGTGCAAAGCTCAGCCCTGCCCTTCCTGTGGCTTCTGTTCCGGAGCCTTCTCTGCTGACACCCCTGCTCGCGGGGCCTGCAAAGACCTGTGATGGTGGCGGGCAGCAGGCGCCCCCGTGAGTGGCCCAGGTGCAGCCTGTGAGCTGTGTCACCTGGGCAGCTTCTTGAGCTGCTCCATGCCTCAGTTTCCTTGTCGCTGTAAACTGGAAACTGGTTGTGCCTTCCATGGTTGTGCCTTCACAGTCGGACAGACGCTCCAGAGCTCGGTGGATGGCAGCACCGGCCGCTCCCGCTGCCACGCAGCTGTGGGCTTGGCTGGTGTTGGCGGTGACCCCGGTCAGTGGTTGTGTGGGCAGGCCTGTGAGAGGGTGGTGCAAAGGTGGGGCGTCTCTCAGGCCGGGCCTTTGCCCCCTCCCCGCAGTGCTCTGCCAGGGAGCCCAGGGCGAGACCAGGATGCAGGAGGGGGAGAATCAGCTGGCCCACTCAGAGCTGTGCCCTCCTCATAGGTGGTCGATGGAGGGGTCCCTTGACAGGTCATGGGCTGACCTGTCGTGATGGTCGGACATCACTCTGGGTGTTTCTGGGAGGGTGTTTTTGGAGGACACTGACATTTGGGCCAGCGGCTGAGTCCAGCAGACAGCCTCCTTGTGTGGGCAGCCCGAGGCCTGGGCAGGGGACAGCCTCCCCAGGGAGAAGGACTTTCCAGCCCACGGCCTCTGACATCGGCCCTGCTGCCTGACTCACTACCGCCCCTGCCGGCGGCCTCCCAGCCTCCGCACGCGGGGCTCCTTGTCAGTCTGTCTCCCTTTCTCTCTGTCCATCTGTCTCCTTCTGTCTCTCTTTTTGTCTCTGTCCCTTTGTCTCTGTCTTTCTCCCCATCTCTCTGTTTCTGTCTCTGTGTCTCCCTCCCTCTGTCTCTGCTTCTATCTTTCTGTGTGTCCTCCCCCTCCCATTGCTCTGTTTCTGGGGGACCCTGGCTGGTGCAGTGAGCTCTGAGCAAACCGTGAGGGCCCGACCTGACCCCTGTGAGCCTTGCTTCTCAGCCTCAGCATCACCGTCACCAGGGGCCGAATTGTGGCTTGGGGCAAGGCTGCCGGTGCATTGTGGGGTGTCAGGCAGCACCCCGGCCTCCTCCAGCTGGAGGCCGGAAGCACCGAAATGTCAGGCCCGCCTTGCAGCCCCGCCTGAGAAGCAGCCTGAACTCAGCTCTGTCCTCGGCATCTTCTGCTTCTGGCCTGGGGTGCCCCCGCTGTCCCTTCGTGGCCGGGGAGGTGGCCTTGCAAGGCGGAGAGCCCAGGGTGACGTGGGCAGCCCCGGAAGCAGGGCCATTTCCCTTCCCAAATTGTCTTCAAGGAAACTGGAAAGTCAGGAGGAGCTCAGCCTAAGCCCTGGCCTGAGGGGCTCTGTGGAAGGAGGCTCGGCAGCCGCGGGGCGCACGAGCGTGGGTCGCAGGCCCAGCGGGGCGCTGGGTGCATGTGTGGATGGGGGAGGGTCCGGCTCTGCTCCCCACCCGTCCGAGACACACGCGCACACACAATAACCTGTGAGATGACCCCTTCTCATCCCTGCTTTATGTGCCCTGAGGGCGCAGAGCCAGAGCCCCAGGCGCCCAGCGGGTCCAGGCACAGCTGGGCTGGGACCCGCATCGGCCTGAACCAGGTCTTCGCCTTCTGTGCCCCGGGATGCTTTGTGAAGGTGACCTTGACTGGGTCCCGAGGGCGTCAGCGTGGCAGGGCGGGGAGCCCAGAAAGCCCCCGCTGCGTGCAGCGCGTCCTGCAGAGGCGGCGCAGCACAGGCGTTAAGGTTTATGAGACTATTCATCCAGGGCTTTGGAAGAATTGAAGCCTCATCCGGAGGGGGCACCTCCCTAATAAACGTCAGGGAAGCAGGAACGCGTCTGCGAGTCACAGCACCCCGAATCGCGCCCATAGCCGCACGGGGGGAGGGGGGACACCGGCGCTCTCTGTTCGCCGCCGAGGGCCTCTGACGCGGAGTGTGCGACCCCAGTGCTAGTGATGGGGCGCCGGACCCCGCCACCGGTTGGGGGGCTGCAGGGGGACCCAGCCAGAGGAGGGCCTGGCTCTCAGAAAGCTGCTGAATATGCGTTTAGGAGGCGAGGAGGCAGAGAGCTCTTCGGATGCCGATCCCACCAGCAGCAAAAAGCTGGCAGACAGAGGGGAATCGATGTCCCCCGCCCCGCCCCCCTTACTGCTGTTCAGGCGAGCTCTGGGGTGCTGGTTTAAACGCAGTCCGGGATAGAGTCCCGCGTTGTGCTTTATTAGCTCTGTGACCTGGGACAATTTACTTAATCTCTCTGGGTCTTGGTTTAGTACTTACTTTTAACAAGCCATGTATTTAGAACAGCTCTAGACTTACAGAAAGGTGCACTGAACCCCCCGGCCACCTCGTAACCCCTCAGCGCCACCTGGGCCCGACCCCACCGTCACTGCCCGGGTGGTTAGAGTCCTCCGCTTAAGCTCACGCCTGCTTCCGGTTTGTTCCGGGGACCCATGCCGGAGGCCAATCCCCTGACCTCTCAAGTCTGCTTAGGTGCCCCATACTTGGCCTTGTTTTCAACGGGTTGCATGATTTTGGGGAGCACTGATCTTGTAGTCGCCCTCCAGTGGGGCGTGTGCTGTATTCCTCCCGGCCACACTGGGGTGCGGGCTTGCGGGGGGAGGGTGGAGAGCGCTGGACAGGGCTTCTCCCTGCTGAAGCTGCTTGGGGCGGGGGGCTTCTGTCAGGAAGGCGTGTCAGCTCACACCGAAGGGCGGGGTGTGTATGACCTGGTTCTGGGGGGACATGTGTCCCTTGCCCGTGACCATCTATCTGTTCAGTAATCCGTTCCCGTGAATGTGAACTCGTGGGCACTTAGGTTATGCTTCCTGTTGTAAGCCAACGCTGCCTTGTTTGATTTGTTGTGCAAATTATTCTATCCGGGCCTTACTTTTTGGATAGATTTATTTTTATAAGGGGATTTGGGGGGCCTCAGGGCTGGGAAAATGTAGGAGTGAGTGAGTGGCGCCAAGTTGGGGGCGGGGAAGACCTGGGGAATCAAATCTCAATCAAACCAAAAAGGAAACAAACTTCATGATGAACAAAACAGCAACATGGCAAATCAACAGGGGGTTCATTATAGATGTAAATTGTTTCAAAATGTATTTAAATTGTTTAACCAGGTGCTTAGTACTGAGTACATCTTTAAAAGCATTTAATAGATTAATTGTCGGAGTTCCTAGGATGTACTGGCGTATTGGCGAGACCCTGCCCAATCATTTTGTATTTCAAACTACCCCCAAATGTGATAACTTAAAGGACCCAGCATCAATTTGGCTGACAGATTTGTGGGCAGCTGGGGTCCTGGGTCTCCCCACATTCTCCTGTGTGTCTGTGGTTACCTGTCTGTCGGCTGAGTTTCGATGGCCTCAGAGGGAGGGACAGCTTGGCCTGACTCCTGTGGCTCTCAGCCTCATTCTGGGACAAGTAGCCTCCTCTGGGCTGCTCTTTTCGTGTGACGGCAGAGAGGAAGAAAGGTAGTGTTTGAGGCTGCGAGTTCAGGCTCAGGCGGTTCTCCATCATTTCTGCTCCCTTCAGATGGACAAAACAAGCAAGAGGTCAGCCCAGGCTCAAGGCAGGGGGCAGTGAGGGCCGCCTCTGCAGGGAGGAGACTCAAGTCACGTGGCCGGGGCGCAGTGCGGATGCAGAGTGGGCAAAGAACTGAGTCTCCTCCCTCATCAAAGAACTGTCACCATGCTGATGACCAAGAAGGGGACAACTGTCTTCTCTTGGGGGCCGTGGAGATGGTCAGCTCCGCAGGGACATGTGCTGTGGTTTGGGGCACCTTGCCCTGTGGTAATCAGTGCCAGGGGTCCCCGCCTCACTGCCCGCTGTGTGGCAGGACCAGCCTCCAGGAGGGGCAGGGGCGTGTGGCGCGGACGCTGTCCTCTCAGGGGTCTTCTCTCCCATCGACCTGCTCTTTCGCCAAAGTCAAATCAACAGTCCCTACCTTTGCAGACTGAGGTGGTTTTAACTGAGATATCGGAAGATGAATTTCCTTAATTTCCACCTAATGGAAAATCCTTACACCTGATCAATCCAGGTCAATGTGAAGCAGTTGCTGCAATAAATGAAGTTCATCTCAGTTTATTCATGTCAGGAATCAATATCCAATAGTTGGGGGGAATGTGGCCAGGTCTGCTGGGAGAAGCTTCGGAGAGCCGCGAGGGCGGGGCAGTGGCTGGCTCGTGAAGAGCCCGGCTCGCAGCCCTACGAGGTTCCCCTCAGACTCGTAGCCCCCAGGCGGCTCCCGGGCACAGTCGGCACCTGTGCGTCACTGTCTCTCAGTCCTCGCCACCGCCAGGGAGGTCTCCTGCTATTGTTCCCAATGTGCACACGAAGGAACCAGGGCCCAGGTTCGAGTCACTGGAACAGTGAGTGGCAGAGTCTAGCTACGAAGTTGCCTCCCTGGAAATTATTTCCCAGGGTAGCCGGTGCCAGGTGTGTCCCCTGTCCGGGAAGGTGAGCAAAGAACTTGGAGTAGCGTGGGTGGTGGGCGAGGCCTGTGTCTGCCCCCGTGCAGGGAGGAGTCAAACCCCATGGGGAAAGATAAGCTGGGAAACCAGGACAGCCTGTCTCCCAGCCCTTTTATTTCTCATCTTCTACCCCTTCCTTGCTGTTGGCCTTGCAGAAGTCACTTGACCTCTCTGAGTCCTGCCCTTGGGTTGTTTGATAAGTGTCCTAACTCCCCGTCCCACAGTAACGGCAAGAATTAAGTGTGATCACGGACGTGAACTGCCTACTCGGACAGCGATTTTCTATTTTCATTTCTCATCATAAACACTCAATAAATCTTGATTCCTCTCTTGACTTTCCTCTTTTCTGCTTCTTACCCTCCAATATCTCCCCGGCAAATGAGTGCATGCAGAGGCAGGAAAAGAACTACAAAATGGATTTTGGAAGCTCTGCCAGTGGACAGAAAGCTATATAAGCACGCGCAAGTCCGGAAAAAGGACACTTTGGTCACCAGGCACAGGTGCCATTCAGGTTTGCTGAGGTCAAAGGACTTCACTGAAAGGAGACAGGCGAGTCTCACAGCCGTCTGGCCTCTGGGCCCAGCGCTTGGGGAAGTTAGCGGGGCTGCAGGCCAGTCCGCTGGGGGTTGTGCGGCTGCTGTCTGCCTGGCCACTTCCTTCACATGCCCTACAGACGGGCTCCCCTCTGCTGGCCCCTCCGTCCAGGCTCAGTTGGGCTGGCATCTTCAGTGTTGGATTCTCTGAAGACTCATCAAAGGCTGAAATAATTCTCATGAGCGAGGACAATGCTGTGTGGGCAGTGTGTCCAACAGGAGCATCACAGACAAGGGAAGAATTTCCCATGGACCCCCGGGGTTGACTTATTTTATATTAATGTAAACTTAAATTAATATCTCTTAAGCAGCACCCACATAAAACTACCTATGAATGCCATATGCTTATTGCTCTTGTACAGCTGTAAAGTGAAAACAAATTTATAAGTTAAATACAAACAAATCTATAAAACCAATAAAACCCAAATTAGCTACATAAATTTAAAGTGATGGATGGCATTTCCTGGTTGAAACTAAATCCCTTCTCATAAAGCGCCTCAGGTCCTGATGCTGGGGTGAGGGGTCTTCTGAGTTAGATGCACCTGAACCAATTGTGCCTTTACCACTTTCTCTCCAAAATAACATTTCGACCTTCACTTTGACCTTCAGCACAGAGGTGTGAAGATCAGCTGCACCTGATCCCAGCCATTCATTCAGACAGTTTAAGGTCTACTGCTGATGTGAGGAGATTGTAGACACACTCAAGCACACAGTAGGGCAAGTTAGTTAAGGGAGATGACCAGGTCACGTAGGAAATGCTGGTCTTAAGTTCAAATAGATCACCTTTGAAATTAAAATGTAAAATAATTAAGACAAAACACTTCAGAGGAAACGAAATCCACAAGGAGTGTCCATGCTCGAATTCCGGGACAAAATTAGGCCCAGCTTTCTAAATCTGCGGGTTCATGTTTTACTTCCGTTGTCCTCCGGAGGTCCAGGCACAGCAGGGCCTTTGGCTCTTGATTTCCTCGCCTGTGAGAGAGGGCTCCTGCCCCGTGTAAGACACAAGCCTGTCGCAGGGACACAGAAGACACTCAGCGAGAGTCACAGATTCAAGATGGTGGCTGTTAGGAGCTGAGCTGTGTCCTCCCCCTCCCCCCATTCGTATGTTGATGTCCTGACGCCCCAGTGCCGCAGAAGGTCACTGCATTCGAAGAAAGGGCTTTCAAGAGGCAATTCAGGGAAAGCGTCCTGGTAAGCAGAGGAGAGAGGGCGTGTGTGGGAGGGCCACGTGAGGACACAGGGAGAGGATGGCCAGGCCAAGCCCCCAAACCAGCCCGTCAGCCCATTTCCCTCAAAGAGAATCAGTGCCGTGGACACCTTCACTCAGACCCCAGCCTCCGCTGCGTGGGGCGATACGTCCTGTTGTTTCAGCCGCGCGGGCGGCGGTACTTGGTTAAGGCAGCCCTGGCAGAGGAAGACGGTGAGGACCGGCCAGCAGAAGCGTTGGCAAGTGGAGTTTCAGCTCCACACCCTCTCACTGCACTGAACTGGCTAAGGTGCCCGCCCTAAGCTGTCACCGAGGTCACTAAGCACACCCCATGGTGGGTCTAGTCGACGGCATGTCCTCGTCAAGTGGGGACTGGGGGACATGGGGGGGGTCTCTGCTGCTGGCTGAGCAAGCCCTCGAGGCTGCAGGAGTGCTCCCGAGGCCCTGTCTGAACCCCATCTCATGAGAGCCCAGGCACCCAGCATTCTTCACACTCTAACGGTCTCTCACCCCAAGAAACGCACCTCTTCCCCTCTCTGTATCCCCAGCTTTCGTCCAGAGCCTGGCACGTAACCAGTGCCCAGTAAAAGTTGAGATGTTCAGATGAGATGGTGACCCATTGGCAGTGCCAGACTGTGGAGGGAGTGGGCAGGGAGGGGACTGCAGGCTTGCTTGCCTCTGCAAGGGATGTAGTGGGGTACTCAGGAAAGGTTTGTTGAGTGACTGTGTGACTACCTGCAGAGGTATCAAACCTCTGGGGGATCCTGCCTCTTTCACCTTGGAGTGACTCTCCTTCTTTGAGGGAGTTAAGATGTGGGTTCAGATCTCAACTCCTCCACTTTTTGTGGGGTGACCTTAGGCTGGTCTTCTTGTCTTTTTGAGCCCTTGTCTGTTCACCCACAAAGTAGGATGAGTGGGCGCCGTCTCGGTGGTAGGACCTGTCTTAACCCTTTGCACAGAGTAGGTCAGCACCGGGAAATCGTGGGGTTCTGGTTCAGGGAGCCTCATTTTCCTCTCTCACTGCCTCCAGGATGGATGGAGGATTTGGAAGTGGGGAAGAAGCAGGTAGAGAGCCCCGGGGGACGCAGGGTCCCAGGGTCAGCCCCAGGGGCTCGTGCATCCTCGCAGGTGCTGCTGGACAGCTGACCGGGGGAGGGCGGAGAGCCCTGGGCAGCCCCCACCTCCTGCCGCCCGGAACAGGGTAGATGGCCTCTCACCGTGCTGCCTGTGTGAAGCTCGCTGACCCGCCGAGTCCTCGGGACCCTGCCGTTCGCGATGTAAACGGTTTGTGGGGAGAAACTGCCAGATCCCTCCATCAGCCCCAAAGGGTGCAGCCAAGACACATGGGTGGGGGTGGGGAGCCTAGTTAAAGAAAACTAAGTGTGAGCCAGGCCTGGTTAGGAGCGGGAACAGCGCTGCCCGCGCACCTGTCCAACCGGGCTCGCCTGCGCAGGGGTCACCTGCACGGAGACACAGACCTCGTCCAAGGAGTCTCTGGAGGGAACCGCCCTCGGGGGCTGCCCCGCCTGCCTGAGGAGCTGGCCCCCCTGGGTCAAGCATCGCTCTCACAGCTTTCGCTTAAAATCCCCTTGGGAGGGCCAAGCTAGGCTGGGGCCTGGCCCGGGGAGGAGGTGGGACGTGTCCCTGGGACACCTTCTCGGCCGTCACCATCGGTGTCCGGGTGGCCTGTGACCCCGGGGCCTTTGCCACTCGGGGTCCCGGGAACCTCCAGCCAGGCTCGCAGGCGAGTGGGGAAGCGCCTCCTGCGCCTCCCCCAGCGGCCTCAGTCAGGGGGTCGGGAAGGGGGTCCCCCCTCCCCTCCGGGCGCACCCCAGCTGAGGAGAGTGTCCCTCCTGTCCAGTTTTGGACTTCCTGCCGTGGCCGGGCCACTGCGGCTGCGGGCTCCTTTGTCCTGCTGCACGCCCCCTGGACCCCACCCGCCCCCTGCTCCCCACCGAGGCCAGGGCGGGCTTAGTTAGGAGGCTCCTGAGCAGCAGGCCTATGAGGGGGTGCCAGGAGACTGGGGGCCCCTTCTCTGGTCTCCCCTGGAATCCTCCCACCGTGTGTTTTTGGGGGAACCTGGAGGGGCTCCCCCAATGCCAGTGAGCCTTTGGGCTTTGTCTTTGGTACCCAGGTAACGAGGTGAGATCATCCGAGGGGAGCCGCTCTCAGTTTAATCGCGCAGCGGGAAGCGGCCCCCTGAGAGCGCCGCGGCTTCTGCCTTTACGAGAAATTTCATGGCTCTGAAACGCCTGTCAGGACGTTTGAACAGCCCCCGGGACATCTGCACGTCCCAGCGCCATCCACACTGCTGACGGTGCTGACTTCCCAGACTCCTGCTCGCGGTGTGGATTAGGCGCCCCGCAGGCCCCTGTCTGGTTAAGCAGCACGTGAGCACGAGGCCCAGGACCCCGCCGGGCGCTTCTGGTCTGAGGGTCTTCAGCCTCAGGAACACTCCCCACGGCCTTGCTCTGAGCGCCCCGGCTCAGACACACCTTGAGACCAGTGCTTGATCGGAAGTGGCTTTTCCCAGGCATCCTAGTTCACCCAGGACCCCCGAATCAGGGTGACTTGGGGTGGCAGGGGTGGGGGCGGCAGAGGGCTGGGGCCAGAGTCACGAAGTCTGCGTGATGGACGCCCGGCCTCTCAGCGGTGCCGGCCCTGCCTTTTCCGCCTGGAGGCCCTGCTGTGGGCGATCGGGCTGGGGGCCTGGGGCCAGTGTTTCCACACGCTTCCCAGGTCCTTACGGTGCTATGGAGACGCATACGCATAAATGATGTGCAATGAGTTCGTGAAATAACACATTGGAAGATGCTTCAGAGAGAGGCGCTTCAGAGTTTTTCTTGCTTTGCCTCTAAAAATGCAGCAAAGGTGCAAGGGGCGGGAGGGGGCGGTTTTCGCAGGACCAGGAAGCCAGAGGCGCTTGGCGCCCACACGAGGGTGGTAAACGCCTTGTCACAGGCCAGAGGGGGCTGCTTGGAGTTTGTGTGCTCAGGCAATTCACGAAGCGCCTTTGCATGGGGTCAGGCGAAGCTGCAGAGACTGAATGCTAGCGCTGTGAGGCACGGCACCCTCCCAGGGCCCGCGACATCTGCCAGGCCCACCCAAAGGCAGTGTGCCTGGTGAAATGGCCCTGTTGGGCGATGCCAGTCCGCCTCGAGCGGGGGGAGCACCGCTGCGAAGGGATGACAAACGGCAGGTCAACCCGGAGCAGCTCCAGCTTAAAAACACATTTTTCTGCCTGTGGCTGTGTGCGTTCCAGAGACACGCGGAGCACCTGAAGTCTGAGCAGACTCCATGACAACTTCAAACGGAGGCTTGGTTGAAATCCCTCCCGGGCCCCAGTAGCCATCTCAGTTTGGATGAGGTATTATCAACTGCTGATGAAGATTGATTTAAAAATAACTGGGTTCTCTAAGATCCTAATTCTGGAAATCAATTAGACGAGTCGGCCTTGTAAAACGGCTGCCTGGAATGTGTTTCAAGGTGACTGGGGAGATTCTGAAGGTGCCGGCGTGATCAGCTCCGGGGTGCACGCTGTCTTTATGTTCGCCTTGGTTTCCAGGCGCCTTTGTGAGGGAGCTGAGTTGCCATCTCCTGGGAGGGGCGGGGAGAGACACCTGCCAAGCAGGGGCCGGCAGGTGTCACTGCCCCAAAGGCACACCCTTGAACTAGTCACATGCAGCAGGGAATGTTTTAAACTCAAGAAGGAGGCAACATGACAAGCGTTCGGCGTGGCGGCCTAGCTGGGCATTCGTTCACTCCGAAACATCTCCTGAGGGCTCCTTATGACTCATTTCCATGTCTTGGGAAAACACAGTGAACCTAGCAGAGGGAAGTAACTACCCTCAGCGGGCTTCTATTCCACGGGGGAAAGCCTGGCAAGAAATAAGTTACAGGACTGTGTTGGCCACTGTGGAAGCCACTAGCCCCCCACAGCTACTTAAATTCAAACAGTTAATTAAAGTTAAAAAAAGAAGCATCCTGTTTACAGTTAAGCTCACCACGTGTAAGTGCTCGGAGCCACACGTGGTTAGGAGCCACGGAACCCGGTGTGACTCACAAACTAAGTCCAAAATGTCCTCCGTGGTGTCCAAATGCAGTGCAGGGGAGGCTGTAGATGTGATTTATCCTGGGGTGTGGTTCCGTCCCATGTGGACCTGGGAAACTCAAGAAGGGAATGGTCTGCTCCCAAGAGGCAGGGTAATAGCTTGTGGCATTCTCGCTCAAAATGGGGAAAAATGGGGGGAGGTCCAAGGGAATCCCCAGTCCTAAGCAATTTTTAAAACCAAGCAAGGGAGTCTGGTGAGACTTCAGGCCCTTGAGTTAAGCCTCTGATTTGCTGCTCTACTCTGAATTCATGACCCGCCTTTGGGGAGTGGGAGTTTCCTCTTTTTCTTGTGAAGGGTGGCACATGATCTGTGGTGGAACCATTTTTTTAGTGGGTTTCTTGGCTACAGGATTTTGGAGGACTGGTCCCTTTCATGTTGTACTCTCCCTTTCAGCCCAAACTGGCAGCGTTTCTGCTGGTAGAAGTTTCTCAAGAATTCGATGGATCTCTCATGTTTGTTGCTGCCTTCCACACGAGGCTGTCCATAAATATTTCTGAGATAATCTTGAATTTTGACTTTTGCTGAGCTGGTTTAGAAGCCGAGAAAGAAGCTCTCTGCTTCTGAGGACTCATGCATTAGACCGAGTGCTCCTGGACAATCTGCTTGTCTCTCCCGCCTCACATCTGCAAACTCCTTTGCTGTGCAGGGTGTGGTATTCATAGGTCCTTGAGACTAGAATGTGGCATCTTTTGGGGGCCACTGTTCTGCCCTCATGAAAGGAGCAGGAGCTTTCCCTGAGAGCTGTGATCCTTGAACAGGCAGGTCAAGGGAGGAGCCAATGGGAGGCCAGCACCCCTCGGAACTCTGGTGACACTCCAGCCTGGAGTTCTGGAGTAGACACATCCTGACCGCAGGCGGAGGGCTGTGGTTCACAGAGAGGGGAGTTTCCTGGAGACATCTGTGCTCCAGGAGGGGTCTGGGCCTCTGCCACAAGGAGGAAGGTGGGCGAATCACTTTATATCCTTACTTAAGTGTTTTTAAATCTTGTGCTAAGATAGTGGTGGAAATATTGATTTGCAAATGTGAGATTATGAGAATTTTTCCATGTTTCCATTTTCCCCTCTAAATTATGTTCTTATGTTAGGCAATAAAAAAAGAAACTCAACTAAACTTTGAATTCTGCTGAGAAATACTGTTTAAGCATTATGTTCCTGCAACTTGGAGTTTTAATTGGAAAAGTGAATCTTTAAAGGGACTTTATTTTGATCACAAGGGAACTTAGGAAGTTAACATTTAAGAAGTAACCAAGCATTTTAATGCATAATTCAGTAGGATTTGGGCTCTAACAGGGTGAAATTATTTTTGATTGAAAAAAGTATGATTTAGCATTTAACCAAGAGTGTTACATTACTTCATGGATTTTTCTCTGTGTTCATGGATTTTTCCTCTGTTCTGATTCCTGATGTTCTTAAGTGGAAGGAAATTCTTTTCTATACCTAAGAGACAGATAAAGATGAAGATGTTAAAAAGCAAGGGAGATAAACAGGAAAACAAAGGAAGCACAATCTTTTAGAATCAGAAGCATCCAGAGCCTAATATGTCATACGGTGCTACTAAAATATCAGTTTGTTTATAGTCTTGAGCATAGAATCCACCAAACTCTTGACTTCAGGCAGTGTGCACAGAAAGGGGAGGTGGGAATCCCCCATGTTCAAAGCAGTTTGGGAGAAAATTGGCATAAGTAAATTAAACTTCTATCCATATTACAAAACTTTGCAGCACTGAGGTCTATTTGTGGGACAAAGTTGTCCAAATATCCCAACTTATTTGACCACAGACTTTCATTTTTTTTTTGATGGTATGATGTCTGACACACTGATTCACTCATAGTGTTTCCAAGCTAAGTCTGAGGAATATTGTATATTTCCTTATGGAAAAATTTTGTTGACGAGGAGCTCTGTAATAAGTAATAATTTTGTAATAATTTGTAATAATTTTGTTAGAGGAGCTCTGTAATAAGTCCTGGGAAACACAGGAATAGCCTGAGTGGCCTTTCTCAAACTGTGGCCCATGAACCGCCTGTATCAGAATTACCTAATGGGTCTGTTAAAATCCCAGAGACCTGAGTCTGAGCTTAGATGTATCGTTTAAGGAGCTCTGGGGATAATGTCTTGAACTGTGAACCTTTTGAAAAAAAAATTTAAAAACACTCAATGTTGATAGACCCATGTTGATTTTCAGCAGTGAGTACCTGAGACTTATATAAGGTTATCATACAATGCTTCTTCCATAAAAAGAGGAAAAAACCAGAAAAAAGGAAAAACGATCTTTGCTTTTGGAAGTATGGTCTGTGGACTAGCAGCTCCAGCACTGCCTGGTCCTTGTTAGGATGCAGAGGCTCCAATCCTTCCCAGCCCTCCTAAATCTGTGTCTGCATCTTTAAAGCAATTGACATGTTTATATTTAAAGCAATCGACATGTTCATATTTAAAGCAATTGATATGTTCTCCAAAAAATGAAAAACACTGGATTAGAGATTAAAGCATCTCATTTTACTTAGGTATTTATTTTCCTTTATATATTGCTCCCATTATATATTTTATTTAAAAAGTTCTTTGAATAAAGCATTCTAGTTCAGGTAAAATGAAGTCACAATTGAATGATAGACTCAGTGACCCCTCTCTCAGCTTACTGCCCCATGGAAAGCATCACTGTTCAGGTCAGGGACCTAGTCAAAGACACCGTTGTTTAGTTGCCATCCATGTATGCTGACTTGATTCAAACTACCCAAAGAAAATAGCCTCTTGAGGGTTGGTCTTATTATAAATGTATGGATATGATGATAACTATCAGATCCAGAGTATGAAATGCCTGTCAGGAGTAATTGAATCTATATAGCTTAATGCCATCTCCCTTTCCATGCCATCCATGAAATGCTTGTAGTCATCTCAATTTAATAACTCAGATATTGATTTTACTGAATAAAGAACTACCTTGCATCTCAGTCTAAAAAAAACAGTGAAAGAACAGATTTTGAGTGGACAAAAAGACCACCCAATACTTCCACTGTTATTTATAAATGCATTGATTTTTATCAAGGAGGATCAAAACTGTCAGTTTAAAATACTAGTTTTATGAGTTTTTAGTATAGCAGGCATAATTATATCTTATTTCATTGTAGGTTCTGTGACTTGATACTTTTCCACCATGTTGATAGATGATAAAGCAGGGTCCCAGAAGGTTCAGTGTGTGCTCAGTAACCCATTGCAGAAAACATAATTTAGCAGTTAAAAATTATTTTAATAATCAATCATAAGGTTTAGGGGGAAATCTACCTGGTATTCACCCCTGGCTGAGAATAATTCCTGTTCCCAACCACCAGAGTTGAAAACCTAAGAGTTCATGAGACACTTTTGGGTAAGACTATTTCCTGTCTCAGTAGTGAGGAATAATTACCCCAGACTAAACATAGCTCTGTTCTTGTCTAACAGATTGTAAAAGCAAGACTGACAGCATCAAGCCATTCTAAGTAACTCAACTGTATCCCAGGACAGAACTCAAGAACATTTAGACAAAAATATCCAGTCCACCAAGCTGGAAGAATCATGAAAATCTGGTCTAAAATGAGGAGTAAAATCAATCAATTGAAATTAACAAAGATGTCAGAATCAGTAGAGAAGGACATGTTAAAAAGTTGAGAAACATGGAAGACATTAAGAAAGCAAAATAAAAACACTAGATAGAAACTTGCAGTGTCTGAGACAGAAATACACTGAATGGGATCAGCAGCAGATTAGACATTGCAAACACACACACACACACACACACACACACACACGCACACCTGACAATATAGTAATAGAAAGTATATAAAATGCAACACAGAGCAAAAATATTATTGGGGAAAAACAAGCATAGCAACACTGACCTCCTAGGACAACTTTGAACTATCTAACTTATGTATAATTGGAGTTTCTAAGGACATGAGAAGGAGCTGAGGCCAAAATTTTCTCTGATGAAAACCATGCATGCAGAGACCCAAAGAAGCTCAGTGAATGACAAGCACAGGAGACATGGAGAAAACCCATATGGCCCAGGATGATCAAGTGCACAAACACAGTGATAAAGAGAAAGGTCTTAAAGCATCCAGAGGAAAAGATTACTTAGAGAACCAAAGAGAAGGATGACTCATATTTCTCATTAGAGACAATGGAAGTAAAAAGAGAGTGTGACAAAATCTTCAAAGTGCTGAAGTAAAACAACAGCAACAACTCCCAAATACTACCAATACAGACTTTTGTGCCTAACAGAAACATCTTCCTCAAATGAAGCAAAATAAGTTGGTTTTTGTTCAAATGAAAGCCGGAAGAAGTCACCACAGGTGCATACTGTAATGGATGTTAAAGATGGATGGATTGAAAATGGATGTTAAAGAGAGTCCTTCAGGCAGAAGGAAATGAGCTGGATGGAAACAGGGAATCCACACAAAGTCATGAAAAATACCACAAATGCTAACAACATGGACAATACATGAATCAATCTGAAAGTTATTGTTTAAACAAGCATAACAGCAATGTTCTGTGGTGATTGTGTTATATGTTGCAGTATGCTGTATGGCAACAACACCACAAAGGCTAGGAGGAGAGAAATGAAGCATACTTGTGAACATTTTCATAGCATAAATGAAGCAATATTGTGCCACTTGAAGGTAGACTGTGATACATTAAAGAAATATATTATAAACACTGATCGGTCACTAAAATAAAAAAAATCAAAGAGTTACAGTAGATGGACAAGCAAGGAAGATAAATGGAATCATTAAAAATACTCAATCTAAAGAAAGCAGAAAATGAAGGAAAAGGGAATAAAGAACAGATGTGACAAGCAGTAAACAAATAGCCAGCTGACTCAAAGTTCACCATATCAAGAATCACAATAAATGTAAATGACCACAATGTCCCAACTAAAGGGCAGAGAGTGCCAGATTAGGTTAAAAAAAAAGATGAGATGATAAGCTTTCTGTTAGAAACATACTTTGAATATTAAGATACAGATAGATTAAAGCAGAAGAAAATACAGCATGCTAAAACAATGAAAAAAAAAGGCAAAGTAGTTATATATATTAAGACAAGACAGAGCAGGTTTCATAGATTATTATTAGATACAAAAAGGTTATTTTATAATGACAGTGGAGTCAGTTCATCAGGAGGTTAGAACAATTTTAAATGTTTATGCATTAAATAACAGATTAAAATACATGAAGCAGAACTGATATAAGTTCAAGGAGAAATAGACCAAAACTGATATAACTGTAAGAGAAATAATCACATCCAGAATTATAATTGGCTATGCTACAACAGTTGATGAAAGGGAGAACAGGAAACCAATAAGGTTTTCTTAAACTCCAGCAACCAGAATACACCTTCTTCTTCTTCTTCTTTTTTTTTTTTTTTTCATTAAGAACACACAGAATATTTACTACAATAGATTATATTCTGGGCCATAAAACCAGCCTCAGGATTTAAAAGAACTCAGTCACACAAGGTATGTTTTTCAGTCACAATGGAATTAAAGTAGAAATCAACAACAGAAGGAGTTCTGGAAGGTCCCTAAGATTCTGGTTACTAAATAAATAACTCATTCCAAATTACTCATGGGTGGAGAAAGAAATCCAAAGCAAAACTAAAAAGTATTTCGAACTGAGTGAAAGTGAATATAGAATCTTCCCAAATTTTGTGGGATTCTGTAAGAAATAGGAGGGGGGAAATTTTATAGGACTTGATGCTTAAGTTAGATAAGAAAAAAGGTCACAAATTCTGCCTTAGGAAATTAGACAGATTAAACGCAAAAAAAGCAGAAGAAAATAAGATGAGCTCAGAGATCAATGAACTGAAAACCACATAAGCAATAGAGAAAAATCAATGCAATAAAAAACTGCCCCTTGAAAAGACCAGTAAATTAAGACACTTCCAGCAGAATGACAGGACAAATGTCCCCGAGTTAGCAATATTAGGAAGGAGAGATGTAACGCTACTGTAGATATTAGAAGGTTAGTAAGGAATTACTAAGAACCAGTTTATGTCTCTTCATTTAACAACACAGATGAAATGACACAAACTACCAAATATCAGCCAGGAAGCACTTGGTCCCCTGACCCACACTATCTTTTAACCGGATTTTATTATCTGCCATTTGTTGACATACTTATAGAATCTGAGGGTACAAGTTCAGACCTCAGCATGAGTACACGCTTCACTAGCCCCCACCTAAGCTCCAGTAACGTCACCCTACCAGCTACTCCAGTCCCTCCTCTCCGCCCCCTCCCTGCTGGTGACCAGTCTATTTTTCTCAGAGCCCAAGAGTTATTTTTACTGAGTCTTGTCACTTTGATTTCTTTGGTTATTTATATTCCATAAATGAATGTAGCCATCTGCTAATTGTCTTTCACTTCTGACTTATTTCATTTTGCATAATCACGTCAAGATCTATCCATTTTGTCCCATAAGACACCGTTTCATCTTCTGAAATAGCTGAGTAGTATTTGGTGGAGTCTCTATTCCGTGATTCTTCATCCAGTGTCGTTGCATTTATTTTGATTCCACATCTTGGCTTTTGTCGATAACAGTGCCTTGAAATAGGAGGGCTCAGGTCTCTGTGAAGTGGCGTTTTCATATTCTTTAGGTGAATGCCTGGAAGTGGTATTGCTGGATCATGTAGTATTTCCATTTTCAGGTTTTTTTGTATTTATTCATTTTTATTTACTTATGCATACAAGAACTGGGGTGTAGGCCAGAGATGCAGGGGGTGGGAAGAGGACTCATCAGAGACAGAGTAGGGAGCAGAACAGGAGGATCTACTGAAACTCGCTGCTGAGGGGAGCAGTGGGGAAACAGGAGAGGTCTGCTGTGCCCTGTGGGAAGCTCCCTGGCCAGGGATCGAACTCCAGCTGCAGAGGCAATTTCGTGATAGCGCTGAGACTTAACCCCTGCACCTCCAGGGAGGCCCTCCATTTTCAGTTTTTTAAGGACTTTTTGTACTACACAGAGGCCGTGCACTGGTGACACTCCCACCAGCAGTGAGTGAGGGCTCCTTGCCCCTTTTCCTCCACATCCCCACCCACATTTGTTTCCAACCCTTCTGACCATTTCACAGGGGTGAGGTGATGATCTCAACGTAATCTTGATTTGCATTTCTTTCGTGACAGGTGGTGGTGAGCATTTTTTCATGTGCCTGTCGGCCAGCTGTACAGCAGGTCTTCTTTGGAGAAGTCTCTTTAGGTCCTTTGCCCATTTTTTTTAATTGTAATCCTATCTTTAGAAACTGAATTTGGTATTAGAAATCTCTAACAAAGAATGTCTCTCTTTTATTTGGTTCCCCTATATTCCTGTTATAAGTGAAACCATTCGATATTTTTCTCTATCTTTCTGGCTTATTTCACTGTGCGTGATCCCTTCTAGCTCCATCCATGTTGCTGCAAATGGCATGTGTTTATCTTTTTTGACTGATGAATAGTATTCCATGTGTATATGTACCACATCTTCTTGATCCAATCATCTGTTTTTGGGCATCTGGGTTATTACCGTATCTTAGCTCTTGTAAACAGTGCTGCAATACAAGTAGAGGTGCATGTATCTTTCTGGATTAATGTTTTTGTGTCCTTTGGGTAGATTCCCAGAAGTGGTATTACTGGGTCATATGGAAGTTCCATTTTTAGCAGTTTGAGGACCCACTATGCAGCTTTCCACAGTGGTTGGACCAGTTTGCATTCCTGCCAGCAGTGTAGGAGAGTTCCTTTTTCTCCACATCCTCGCCACATTTGTTGTTTCCTGTTTTTTTAATATGTGCTATTCTCGCTGGTGTAAGGTGGTATCTCATTGTGGTTTTGATTTGCATTTCTCTGATTATGAGGGATGTTGAACATTCAGTGAAGGAGGGGGAGGATAAGGGCTCAAAAGCGCAAGGGACTATGGTGACGGTTCACAAGTGAATCAGTGGGTAACCTACGGGAATACACGATAATGTAAAAGATATAAATAATAATAATGAAATATATATATTTAAAAAATATATAAATTAAAAAAAATAAAAAAAGAGAAATCTCTAACAAAGACAACAAAATAGTGACTTAACTGTTAAGTTCTAACAAATAGTAAAGGAAGAAATCATGCCATGTCTGCACAAACTCTTTCAGAAAATGGCGGATGAACACTCCCTGATTTATTTTGTGAGGCAGAGCGACTCTGATACCAAAGCCTGACAGAGATGACAAGAGTATGAACTGGAGCCCAGTGTCCCTCATGAATAGAGACGCAGATGCCCTCAGCCAAACCTAACACCACATGAAACGGTACTGTGGCACTGCCGGGAGTAGTTTATGCTGGTTGGGTTAGCATCCAGACTCAATCAGTGTAATTCAACATTTATGAATATAAAAGTTAGGGCCTCCCTGGTGGTGCAGGGGTTAAAGTCTCAGCCTATGAAGCTATCACCAGCCACTGCGGCACGAGTTCGATCCCTGGCCAGGGAGCTGGCCGACAGGGAGCATCGGACCTCTCCTGTCTCCTGCTGCTTCCCTCAGTGGATTTCAGTGGATCTGCCTGTTCTGCTCCCCACTCTGTCTCTGGTGAATCCTCTCACACCCTCACACCTCTGGCCTACACCCCAGTTCTTATATGCATAAATAAATAAATCTTTAAAAAAAAGAATCTAAGTTAAAAACATGATCATCTCAATGGACACAGAAAAAATATTTGAAACAATCTAACATCTATTTCTTATTTTAAAAATCCTCAACAAATTAGGAACAAGAGGGATTTTTGCAACCTGATAAAAGGCACCTGTGAGAAGCTTCTAGTTAACTTGGTACTTAATAGTGAGTCCAAAGTCTTGCCCTTTAACATGAGGAATAATTACTGTGTGGCGAAATACGTCAGATGGGAAAAGACAAATACCTACTATATATTCTACTCATATGTGGATGATAAAGACACAAGCAAACTAACAAAACAAAACGAAAACTCTGATCAGTGCTTGCCGGAGGCGAGAGCATTGGCGCGTGGGGGAAGGGGACCAACTGTTTGTTGGGGGGCACTATACACACCGAGACTCTAGGAGCGTTATAGGGTACACACAGATGTTGAGGTGTAGCGCTGGTCACTTGAAACATATGTTTTAAACCAGTGTCCGATCAATAAAAAATTTTAAAAAGATAAGCAACAAGTCAAGGCTATCTTCCACTCTTTCTTTTCAACACTGTCATGGAATAAATCACACTAATTAGACAAGCGAAATACATAAAAGATATTCAGATTTGAAAAGACGAAGCTGTCTTTATTTGCAGATGGCATCATGGTCTCTGTAGAAAATCCACTGAGATCTACAAAAAAATCTACCAGATAATATGTGAGTCCAGCTAGTCTACAGGACAGGATCATTATCCGGAAAGCATTTGTATTTCTCTATCCTAGCATGAACAATTGCAAATAGAAGCTGAAATTACCACCTACAATAGCATCAAAGAATATGGACTATTTCATGATAAATTTTTCAGAAGTTGTAAGTGTACAATGAAAACCACGAAACACGAAGAAAATGAATACAGACCTAAATAAATGGAGAGAAGCTTATAAATCAGAAAAGACTGAATGTGTAAAAGGTCTCAATTCTCCCAAATTGGTCTACAGACTCAATGCAGTCCAAATCACAATCTTAACAGGCATTTTTGGGGTGGAAATTGGCAAGTTGATTTTGAAATTTGTATGTGCAATAAAAGATGTAGAATAGCCAAAACAACTTGGATGTGGAACAGCCAGAACAAAGCAGAGAGCTAACATGATCTGATTTTAAGATTCATTATGAAGCCATAGTAATCAAGATGGTATAGTGGCAGCGTCAAGACAGGTAATTAGATCAATGGAAAAGTGAAGAGAGTTCAGTGAAGAGAAAAAAGCATTTTTGACATATGGAGATGGGACAATTGGTTGTCCACATATTCAGGAAGGAACAGCAAACTGTGCCTTGCAACATACACCAAAAATAACTCTTGATAAATGTAAACCTGAAGGAAAGCCTAAATCTAAAAACCTTCTAGAAGATACCACAGAAAAATTGTTGACTTCGGGTTAGATTTCTTAGATATGATACCAAAAGCATAACCCATAAAAAATAGGTAAATTAAAACTTCATCAAAATTAAGAATTCTGCTCTTTGAAAACCCATAGACGGAGAGAAAATATTTGCAAGTTGTCTATCTGCTAAAGGAATTTAGAATTCAAGAACCCTCAAAACTCAATAATAAGAAAACATATAATATAATATAATCTATAGTATAATATAATATAATAAATTAATAATGAAGTATTTAAACAGACATTTCTCCCAATTAGACAAACATGGCAAATAATCGCATGAAAAGATAGTCAACATCGTCAGTCGTTTGGGAAGCACAGATTAAACCAGCCCGTGATAACTCTCAGGACTGAAATGGCAAAGACTGACCACACTAGGTGTGGACGGGCTTGGGGGGGGCGGGGGACCCGGAATTCTCACGGTGCCAGCGGGAGTGTGAAATGGTGCAGCCGCCTGCACCCCCAGGCATTTGCCCCAGAGAAATCGTCTGCACTACAAAGCCTCACGCCTGAGGGTTCGTGGTGGTTTTATGGGTAGTCCCTCCAAATTGGAAATGACCCAACAGGCAGATGGAGAGCCGAGTCTCAGCACGTGCGTCTTGGGGGGCTGCTCGTACAGGCAGACTGCAGTCCCGAGGCCCTCAGCGATGGGCTGCGGTCGGAGAAGGGCGTCCTTAGATGGCTTCATTGTTGCGCGCACACCTTAGAGAGCGATCCCTCAAACGGAGCCCGGCTGGCGGTGTGGCACAGCTGGTCGGGATTCCGGCCATGTGTGCCGTCCAGCACTGGCAAAGCCCTCAAGCATGGCGTGTCCACACAGCCACAAGGCCGCCGTCGGTGACGTCCCGCTGAGCGGCGCGCTCTGAGCCCCAGTGGAGTGACTTCTGCAATATGCAGACTGATCTACGGAGCAGGAGGCAGATCACTGCTGCCTGGGGATGGGGCTGGGAAGAGTGAGGGGGAGTCCATGGGGCGACAGGGGAGTGTGGGGGACGATGGAGATGCCACTGTCTTGAGTGGGTGATGGCTTCAGGGATGGACCTGTAAAAACTGACCGGGCTTTACCCCTGAACTCTGGATTAAACCTCAGTGAAAAGACCTGAGTAGGTGAGTCAGCTGGGAAGAGGGTGGAGGGGCCAAGGAACGCCCCCCGCACCTGCTTGCTGCTTCTGAAAGTTGCCTTTTGTTGATAGCAAATGGGAGTGATGCAGTGAACACAATTCTGGAACAGCTCAGTGCAGTCGGTGCTGACTGCAAGCCCGAGGAGGGAGACAGTCCTCTCCCGGGGAGAAATGCCCCGGAGGCAATCGCCCTCCGTTGCAGGAGGAACTCGGGGCCGGCCTGTTGCCTCTGGCTGCTCCCCTCCCTGCGGGTGCGCAGTGGACAGGAGAAGTGAAGAACTTGTTGAGGAGGCCGAGGTGCAGTTGCCTTTGTGTGTGAGAGCCTGGCGCGCCATCATCCCAGACCCAGACCTCACCTCCTACCCCGCCCTGAGCTCCGCCGCTCTGGGGTGCTCTCTGTTCTCTGCTGGGTCTCCCCATGGAAGCTGAGTCTGCTTGTGGTTACCCCCGAGGACCTGTGTTGATAGATAATACTGGGAGAAGGAAGTCACTACAATTCACATAGTAGGTGTAGAACTGTGTCTTGTAGGCAGGTCTATTGATTAAAATAAAGTTTTACTTCTCTCATGAATAATATGATTTATGATAGTTGATTATGTTATAAATTCTTGGATTGCTTTGGTGGCAGGAAACGCCTTAGCCAGCAGGATGCTTAGGGACGCAGCTGTGAGAAACAGGAACAGGACAGTTCTGCTATCGCGTGACGTGGGCTCTGAAAATCGCTGCTTTGTGCAGGAGGACACAGTAACACCTGTGGGAGACGGGGTCGGAGCGTGTCACTCAGACCTCACCGGGGAGGCCTGAAAAGCAGCTCGAAAGCTAGTCAAAATGGGGGCCTGGGTTTCCACACGTCAAATGGCTCAGGAGTCCCTGCTACGGTACCCATCACACTCCGCCTTGAAAGGGCCTCCAGTTGGGTGGGCCAGTGGGTGCTGGAAGTCCAGGAGCGGTGCATGCTGGGAGCAGGGGTATCTGAAATCGGAGGGAGCGAGCGGCCCGGGTGCGGATGGGCGTGGCTCCTGATGCACGCGGTGGAGTGAGCTGGCTGGTGGATGCGTGTGTGCGAGGGTGAGCGTGCGAGGCTTGCTCATTCATGTGTGTGCACACGTTTGCGTATCTCTGAGTGCCTGGGTTCAGCTGGTTCCAGTTTCTGCGTTCACCTCTGTTTCTGACAGGTAAACTCATGCATAAGCAAATGCAGACGATGCGTCACGCTCAGACTGTTCCCTAAAGTAGCAGGCGCATTGGAACAAATTCACATTTTCAAGACAAGCGTTATTGCAGAAGTGACTGTGTCACCTTGCGAGGGGGCCGGCTGGGGAGCGCTGAAAGGGGTGTCGGTGGAGGGCAGTGACTGAGGTGGTACAGGAAAGGCTCCAGGGTGGGACTGAGCCTCAGGATCTTTTTTTTTTAAAGATTTATTTATTTATACATACAAGCTGGGGTGCAGGCCAGAGGTGTGGGACGGTGAGAGGGCTCACCAGAGACAGAGTGGGGAGCAGAACAGGCAGATAGACTGAAACACACTGCTGAGGGGAGCAGCAGGCGAGGCAGGAGAGGTCTGCTGCGCCATGTGGGAAGCTCCCTGCCCGGGGATCGAACTCGCGCTGCAATGGCTGTGGACAGCTTCGTAGTGCTGCGCTGAACCCATTGCGCCACCAGGGAGGCCCGAGCCTCAGGATCTTGAGGACATGGGATCATGGGCCCCGGTCTCTGCTGCTGCTGCTACTACCACATCTCCCGGGCCCTGCTCCTGCTCTCTCCTGCCTGGGTCGCTGCCCGGGAGGGGCGGGCAGGCTGCCAGCTCCCCTGTGGCTGCTGGGAGTCGAACAGGGCTCTAGTTATTGACCTCTCAGCCCATCTGCCACGCAAGAGGGTCGAGACTGCCCAGACGACGCGAGAAAGGGAGTCGATGCTCATTGATCCAGAACTGAGAAAATCGTGCAGAAATACGCTAAGGCCTGTGCCATAAAACAAGCCAACGGCAGGGACCTCACGTTGTCAATTCAATCAACAAGTACTTATGGATGTATTGAGCGCCTACTGTGTACATTCTGGACACTTCCGCTATGTTAGCAAAGAAAGTTGACAAAATACCAGCCCCCCTGGGATTCACATTCTGGTTGGAGCGTCCGATAAACCATCTTTTATTTTTCCCAGTAAGGACATAAAAATTGTAATTTAGCAACAACGATAAAAATTCATGCTGTCACTAAACAACGAAGTCACCTTTATTTTTCAAAGGGTGTCGTCATACCAAGTTCACAGGACGGACATACTTTCAGAATGGAGAGCTGGCTTTCAAGAAAGCATTCCCTGCACACATTGGGGCTCGGGGGTCACAGCTGTGGGGCGGAGGAGGGGGCTTTGAGAAGGGCCTGGTGCCTTGGTTCCTGCGGGTGTCCCTGGGAACTCCCTGGGCCTCTTGCACACTAAGCACAGACCACTGCTGTGGCCCATCACGTGGAAGCCTCCAGGGCTGATCACATTCCCCCAAACAGTCCTTACTTCCAGTCCTCACTCCCGGTGCTGCCTCTTGCTTCATGGTCCCTCCGCCCTCCTGAGCGTTGCAGGTCCCTGTCCTCTGGTTCTGGATAAGCAGATGATGTCTCGGCGGCTTTAAGTCCATCCAAGGCAGTGCCAGGCACTTTCCTCCCAACCTTCCGCTTAAAATCCAACAGGGGCTGTTTGTGGAGTTTCTTGGCTGCCCTGGCCCCAACCGAGGGCCTGGGGTGGAGGTGGGAGCTTCTGAGCTGGGCCCCGCTGCGGTGCCTCCTCCTGTGAGGGCTATTCAGACAAGTCCCTCTTGTCAGCTCCAAATTGTGGAGTTAGAGCCAGAGAAAGTTCTAGTTTCCTTAAGAGATCTGGGCCTAGATCAGAAATGCCTCCCCGGACAGCTGCTTTGGGAGCTTCGTCTCTAACCTTGTTCTCCAGCTGCGTGCCCAACGTGGCGATTGCGTCCGAGCATTTCGGGTCTGCGGGTCTGGGTTCCAAGCCCAACCCCTCCTCCTATCAGCTGAAGGCGGTCACGGCGCTCTTCTCACCCAGGCGAAGGGTGGTGTTCAGGGTGAAGGTCGAGTGAGCTGTTGTCTGTGGTCTGGTGTGGTGGGAGCACTTCTGCCACAGTTCAGTGCAGCTCCTCTGATGTACCTCCTGGGTGACCCCCGATGAGTCCCCCCTTCTGGGACGGGGGAAATTTGTTCTCCATTTCTCCTTGGGCCTGTAGCCACACGTGTTCCCCTGTGCACTTGACCTTCGGGGTGTGTCTGCGATGTGTCCCCATCAAGGTTGACTCTGCCATCGAGCTTTCCGAAGCCACTGGCCTCTAGGGTGCGTACCCGATGCTGGCTGGTGTGCACGGGCAGGTAACAGCCGTGGAAGTCAATGTCTAGGGCAGTTTGGGTCTGGTGTTTTATTGCTGTCTCACAACAGGTGCCCCTGGATCCTCAAAGTTCCTAATCTTCATCCTACAGAATCGGATGGAAGGGACAGTGGTTTGTACTCAAGCCAAACATTGGCTTGGGTGATGTGGGTGTGGGACGACCGGACATTAGGAAGAGTTCAAGGTCAGGGGTACGGCTTTCGAGTCGTCTGTGCTTGGGGCACACTCAGTCATGAGTATGCAGTGGGGCAGGCTGCAAACTCGGGGGTACAGGGTGACCCAGTGTGTGAGTCCTCACCCTCATGCTTAAGAATACAGAGCAACACCCAAAAGCAGAAACAAGAAGAAAAGATTAAAAGGGTTCATTTAAGAGCTGCACTGTGGAGCTGTCGGCAGCGGCGACGCGAGTGCGACACCCGGCCGGGGAGAATCCCACATGGCGCGGCAGACCTTTCCTGCCTTGCCCGCTGCTCCCCTCAGCAGTGTATTTCTGATCTGCCTGTTCTGCTCCCCACTCTGTCTCTGGTGAACCCTCTCGCCGCCCCACACCTCTGGCCTGCACCCCAGCTTGTATGTATAAATAAAATAAAAATAAATCTTTAAAAGAGTTCATTTATTTACGTACGGAATGAAGAAAGGGAAAGTGTGAGAGAGAAGAAAATGCGCTGGCCTTACACGGCCAGGCCCGCTGTCTTCCCTGCAGAGAGCGCCTCGAGCAGAGAGCAGAGTGCAGTGGAAGCCAGCCAGACCGTGCTGTCTTTTAAAATCCACAGGTAGCTCCACTCCACCCCTAGGGCCCAGCAGCCCCTTCCAGAGTCAAGAGGTGGAGTCCAGAATGCCTCCCCCCAACCATGGAGTTGGCGCGAGGTCCTCATTGGCCTGGCTTGCTGCTCCCTCTTTCTCTTCTAGCATGAGGTCTTCCCAGGCAGCGGCACTGCTATAGGCTGGGCTGAGGAACACCACCCCTAAATGCACAGGGGGATCCCAGGAAATGGGCTGTGTCAATTTCATCCCCCTGTCCATGGCCAAGTGGGCCGGTGAAGGCCAGAGAAAGCAGATCCCCGTGGTTTGAAAGTTACTTGGCAAACGGGGGCCTTGTATAAATGATAAATGGAGGTGTCTTAATTTTTTATGATGAAATGATTATCTTACAACTTTGTCTTTTAGGGGGACGGGGTAAGCTCCTAGTGGTAATTCTGCTATGGGAGCATCGAGGGTTGGGTAGTTTTTTGGTTTTTAAAGATTTATTTATTTATGCATGCAAGCTGGGGTGTAGGCCAGAGGTGTGGGGTGGGGGGCGGTGAGCGGATTCACCAGAGATAGAGTAGGGAGCAGAACAGGTGGATCCATTGAAATCCACTGCTGAGGGGAGCAGCAGGGAGGCAGGAGAGGTCTGCTGCGCCCTGTGGGAAGCGCCCTGGCTGAGTGCTGCAGTGGCTGCGGATAGCTTCATAGTGCTGCGCTTAACCCGTCGCGCCACCAGGGAGGCCTGGCTTGGGTAGTTTTGACAAGAGGCTGGAGGTACTCCTTTGAAAGACCCCTCCCCTGAGTTCTGCTCTGAGTTATGCCTAAGCCACGGCGTCAGACTTTATGCTGGGGAAAGGTGAACGCTTGTTCGCTGAAAGACACGTCTCCCTCTTGTGGCTGTCAGCAGTCCACAGAAGGTCCTCGTTGTACTAAGCAGGCCTGGCTTTGCCTAAGAATTCCCAGCCTGCCCTCGCAGAGAGCCTTATCAAAGGGATCTCCAGTAAACGTGACATTTTCGATGGGCTCTGGTGGGGGCGGGCCAAATTGAGCTGTCAGAGGAGGAAGATGAAATGTTACTTTGTTCTATGGTTTGAACTCCCAGAGGCAACGTTTCCAGGTCATTTAACATTAGCTCAGAGAATGGGAAAGTATTTATCTTTTTTCCCCTTTTTTCTAAAGCTTAAAAAAAATGTTTTCTGCTGCTTGGTAAGTGGGGAATGACAGCTCTCCAGGACGGCCGCCTGCCTATTCACGGCCGCCTGACTATTCAAGGAGGCGTTCTCCAGGATGGCTGGCGCATTCAGAAGGAACACCAGTCCTGTTCCTCTGGGAGTGCCAGCGCCACGTATGTGCCCAGCATTGTCCCCCCAGCAGCACGGAGACAGACCGTCTTTACAGATGTTTCCCAAAAACTGTTCCATGGGACATAAGATATATAAGCTGCTCCAAGAAAGGACAGATGCCATAAAAAAGCAGAAGTGTTCTTTGGCTGGAGGAGTTTGAGAAGCCTGCATGCTACATTACCCCTCCTGTGGACACACAGTGCACATTAGCCTTTTAAAAGCTGAGATTCCTACAGGCAAGAAGCTCAGGAGCCATTGCTGAGGCTAGAATTTCCCAGAGTTACTGGAAATTGTGAAATTGTCCAAAAGGTTTTTGAGTTTCTGGTTTTTTCTTTAAAGATTTATTTATCTATGCATACAAGCTGGAGTGCAGGCTAGAGGTGTGGGGCGGCGAGAGGGTTCACGAGAGACAGAGTGGGGAACAGAGTAGGCAGATCGAGGGAAATACATTGCTGAGGGGAGCAGCGGGCGAGGCAGGAGAGGTCTGCCGGGCCATGTGGGAATCTCCCTAGTCGGGTGTCGAACTTGCGTCGCCACTGCCAAAAGCTCCACAGTGCAGTGCTCAACCGTTGTGCCACCAGGGAGGCCCGTTTCTGTATTGAACGTCTGATCTGAGGCCTTCACCAGGCGCAGCTGGGGAGACATGCTGGCACACGAGGCGTTTCTTGGGGTGCTCCACAGGTCAGCCAACAAAAGAGAATGTTCACACGTGGTGTTCCAAGATATGGCTCAATATGGAGGACGCTGCGGCTAGGAGTGGTGAAAGGGGTGGGTCTGAGGGAGGACGGGGGGCTCACCCCAAGAAGGCAGTTTGCAGTTGAGAAGCAGAGCAGCCACAGCGTGGGAGGAAGAGCTGGGGACGCGTGCAAAGGCCCTGAGGCCTCATACAGTCCGGTTCTCTGAAGCACCATTCGCGTATCTGCAGCCCGTGTGAACCACCCGAGACCAGAGCGGCTCCTGGGACTTTGACCAAGAGCCTGATGCAAAGTCCCTGTCCCCTTCCTTCCCTTGGCAAGGGGATTTTGAACATGGCCACAGAGAAAGGTTTTGTCCTGGGGAAGCGCCACGCTCTGTTCCTGCCCCCGTCCCAGACTCGCTCCGTGGTGTGGGCGGGGGCGCCGAGGCTGCTGGGCCGGGTCCTGGCTCACTGTTCAGCTCGGACCCGCTGGGGTGTCGTGAGGAGCGTGCAGGTGCTGCAGGCCTCTGGGGCAGCGGCTCTCAGCACAGGGTGTGGAAGGACCCCTGAGGCCGTTGGGACGCAGCCCACGGTCCACCCCAGACCTACTGGGGTCGCACGCCGGGGTCCGAGGTGACAGTTAGCCCCCAGCACACACGTCCCGGGCTTGTTGGGGGACGGTTTGTAGATTTGTTTGGTTTGTAAATTCCATCAGGTGCCTCTTCGGGCCACATGAGCTCTGAGGTAGAAGCCTTCCCTATTGCCAACGCCGTGGCGTGGTCCCAAATGTGAAATAGGACAGCTGGTGTGAGCATCAGCCGTAGTCAGGCTTCCGCGCGGGGCCCCCGTACGGGAAAGCGAGGCCCTGGTCTCCGCAGGGAAGCGAAACCCACACCCTGAGAAGCCACCGGGGATGGGACATCTGGGGCAGGGAGGGGGGCCACGCCCCTCCCCTCACCGGGGGCTGACTCCTCTGTCTTCTGGAAGTGGCTCCATCATCCCCCTGGGTTACCCGGGAATGTAAAGAAACTCCTGTCAGTCTCTCCTAAGGAGGACAAGCCCTGGGCCCAGAGGCAGCCTGGCCTAACTCAGGCTTTGGTGAGGGCCTCCGGCCTCACTGACTTAGCAGAGGGCCCAGCTCTGCAGGCAGCTTCCCAGGCGCGGCCCAGCCCTGCCTGCCTCTCCACGCGCAAGTGCGCCTGTGCCCCCTCGCTGGCGGGATCCGGCCCCCGCCCCTCCCCGTGCCTCCAGCCCACCCCACCCCTGACTTGCTTCATGGGGTGTTCGTGTCTGTACACTCATGTTTGCTCATTATCTGTCTCTCCCTGACTAGATGGAAAGATTAGTGAATTTAGGAATCGTGTCTCTTGTTCCTGCTAGATTCCGAGGTCTCAAACAGTGCTTATGTAAATGGCCAATAAATATTTATTATTCGAATGAATAAATGTGTTCTCCTTCTTCTGAGTATTTGCATATGCGGTTTCATTTCCTGACACGCTCTCTTCTCTCGTTGCCTCCATCTGCACGCTTGGCCTGCTAACTCTTGCGTGTCCTTAACATTTCAGCGCTTGCGCTGCTTCCTCCAGGAAGGATCACCTGACTTCTCGAGCTCAGGATAAGCTTTTCCTCTTTGCATGGGTCACACTTTCTTACAGCTGCCCTCTTACTTGTCTTATCTGTAGGCTGTGAGGTCCAGGGATACTGGATTTCTGTTTTTCTTTGAGTCTTAAGCTCCCTCCCACAAGCTCTAATGCAGTGCTTATATTTGGTATGTGTGCAAAAACATTTGCTGATTAAGTGAGTTTAAGCCTCTCTCTCTCCTCTCATGCTTACCCAACCACGTGAGAGGTTTACAGCGATGTCGACTCTGCACGCACCATGTGCAGGCTGACTCTTGCTCTGACACTGGGCTCCTGGGGCGAGAGGCCCACGAAGCCTCCGCCGGCAGAGACCCTCCTTTCCTGATCTGGTTTATTCTCCTGGTGGCATTTAGTTCTGCCAGCCAATCCTCCTGGCTCTGTATCTTTAATGACGACCTGGTGCCCAGGCCTGACGCCGGTGCTGTGTGGGCAGAGGGCCGCAGGTAATGGGACAGTCCCTGGGCAGCCGGCGAGCCCTGCACGTGAGAGGCGGGGATGCCGAGACTGTACCTCATGCAAAGAGAGGGGCTGTGTCCTGCCCAGGGGCTTATAAATCCCCACCCCTTCACCCTTTCCGCCAGTTCTGTCTTCTCCCCCTCCCCACATGAAACCGGAAGCATGCATCCTCAGGACAGGGAGTGTGGGACGGGGAGAGCTGCACTCCACCTGCTTTGTTGGGGAGGTTTGCACAGAACATTTCCAGAGAAGCTCTCCTCTGTTTTGTGACTGCCAGATAGCGGAAATAGACGTGTTCTTCCATGCCTCCTGGAGGTTTCTGGAAGCAGGTCCCGTAGTAGAGGTGGTTTAACTCAGTGAGCTAGGGGGAAGAAGCACAAAAGAAAGCCATTCTGCAGATGCCAGGCCGCGAGACACCAGAACGGGGCCGGCACGCGCGGCTGTGCACGCTGCCCCCTCCGCTGTAGCGGAGACCTCGTGTGTTATCGTCGCTGTAGTCAGCCTGACCTTTGCCCCAGGGATGCCCTCTGTTCTCTTGTCTGTGGGGTTCCCAGTCCTCTCTCCCGGACAATCCGCTCCCTTCTTTTTTTTGAGGGGGGAGGCTCTCTGGCTTTACTTCACCCTCATGTATATTTTCATAGAAATTACTGAGGACCACGGTCTGACCCTGCAATTGAGAATCTTTCCCCAAATGCGTCCTACCAGTTGAGGAAATGGAGCCCATCCCACAGGATTCGACACAGGACCTCGGGCCTCCTCTGGCCCTTCACCCGTTCCTTGTTCCTTTAGTCCTGCATCTAGTGTGGCGCCGCGGCTAGCGCAGGGCTGGGGAGAGGGTCTCTCTTCGCTGGATTCACGGCCTGGCGAGAAGCCCTGAATGCCCGGCTTAATTTCGCCTCTAGCTCAGAGGAGAGTTCTTCCTGAGCCCATGGCAAGGGTAGAGTGACCTCCCATCCTTCAGAGACAGAGCTTGGATGGAACAGATTTATTTCCGAGGACGCCATCCGTGGCGAAGTGTGGTAATTGGAGACCTGCGGTGACATGTCAAGTAGGACCCCCGCACCTCTGGTGACTGCCCGTGACGGCGTCTCGTCCCTGCCCCTGGGACGCCGGGGTGAGCGCCCAGTGAGAAGAGCCTTGTGGTCTTGTCGCCTCCGGTTATGCACTAATTCAAGTCTCTGATGGTGGATTTGGAGCCAGGAGCGACTGTAAAACGACTGGGGTGTGGAGAGCAGTTTTTCAGGGGCAGGCGCGCTGGACGTGGGACACAAGAAAACTTGACAGGAAACTGGCCCCACGGACCTCGTTTTCCCAGGTGGGCAGCAACGTCTACAAACTTGCGAGCTCTGGGGAATTCCCCCTGCTGTTCCGGGGGCAAGAGAGCCCATCTAGGGAGCAGCTGCTGGGTCCCCTGGCTCCCGGGTGGCTGTCTCTCTGTCCGTAGCTTTTTGTTTTCTTACGTCACATTCCTGTGGAGCTCTAATTCAGTTGTGTGTGGCTGTGCATAAATGTGTGAGTGTGGTGTATGATGGTGTGTGTGTAGAGCGCACACACGTGTGTGACCACATACATGTGGTGCATGCACACACACTATCATGCACACGTGCTGTGCATGTGTGCATGCAGTGGTGTGTGCCATGTCTGTGTGGGTGTGTGCGATCATGTGTGTGGCATGTGTGTGCGTGCATGCAGTGTTGTGTGTGATTACGCGTGTGTGGTCTGTGTTTGAATCTGGGCCATTTCCCCTGCAGACAACAGCTCTGAAGGCGGGTGTGGCAGCTGCTGTCTTCTCCACCAGCCGCCCTGGGTCCTTCCCCTGCCCGGGACCGCAGCTGGCGTGGGGGGCCAGGAGCTGGACACAGGCCCTGGGGCGGGGAAGGGGGGCCGAGCGCGGCCACACTGCATCTTCCTCTTCCAGCTCCCCTCAGTGTCCAGACTGGGGTTCGTGTGTGGCGGGTTAGGGGGCTTTCGTCAGCCCGTGTGCAAAGGGCAGAGTCGTGTGGGCAGTGCGTGTGGGGCGGCGGCCGCATTAGATGGGAGGTGAGAAACAGATTTGGGAGATGGAGCTGGGCCTGTGGCTGCTTCTGGGGGTTCTACCTTGTTTCTGGCTGATTTCCTGCTAAGGGGTGACTTTGGGTCACCTGCCCCGCTTCCCAGAGATGGCAGAGAAGCAAGACTCAAACAAAATCACCCCAGTGGGGTGAGCCGCCCAGAGAGTCCTAAGGCTTGGACTGTTTACTTTCTGTTGAGTGTCCGCATGAGACCCTCACAAATGAGCCCCGAGGCTCACCCCAGACACTCCTCATCGACTCGCTTCCTTCTCGTATTGAATCAAACAGCAGAGCAATAAATTAGCAGCGGTTCGTTTGGACACCAAATACCGTGTTGTTCTCCTCAGTGACCTGGATTGATTTCCAGTGTCGCGACTCATCAGAATCAAGCGGCTGCACCGCTGGGAGCCCGACGCGCATCGCTCCGGCTCGCACTTGCGGCTCCGGCCACGGACTCGCGTGTCTGCCCCGGAGGGCGACCCTCCCGGTTAGCGGGGCTGGCAGTGCCGGGTCGAAGCCCCCGATGCACTGGCTTCCGCGGAACGGGAAGGTCTAGGGAGCTGCCGGGGCCCACCCGGGAGCGGAAGGGCGGGGCCCACCTGCACCCTGGGGTTCCGGCCTCCGGGGGTCCGCGGCTGGCACAGCAGGCTCCTCCGTGCGCCCAGGCGGCTCCTCCCCGGCCACCGCGCGGCCTCCTCTCTGCTGCTTCCCGAGCAGACGGCAGCGTCCTCAGCCCTGCTTGGCCAGCTTGGCCAGCTCTTAGGGGGGCTTCTTCCCACCCTGCCGAACCGCCCCGCGGGGCTAGAGGCCAGGACGCCTCTCCGGGGACTCGCGGGAGGTCGGGAGAGCTGTCCCCTGCCAGACGGGAGGCATCGCTGACGCGGGGCACCCTGAGGCTGCACGGCCCCTGCGCGGGTGCCACGGCCCCGGCTTCGTGGGTGGGTGGAGGGGGCAAGTCCCCGCATCGGCCGAACCCCGCGCCATCACCGAGAGCGTGGCCGGCGGCGGGCCGGCTCTCCGCGGGGACCGGCGTAAATGGCGCTATGGCGTGGGCGCCGTGACCACATCGCCGACCGCGCGCTTCTCAGGAAGGCCCCCCCTCCCTGAGCGACGCGTGACGTTCTTTGCAGAGTGGGTGATGCTCTCTGCAGAAGCTCTGGGGAGGATGGTAGGACCCCTATTTCTTTCTCGGCTGGCTTGTCGGCCCGGCTCCCCCGAGGCGCTTTGGTGTCCGCGTTTCGGGACAAGGGAACAGGTCTGGAGAGATGAAAAGAGCTGGCCAAATCAGTTATGCGGGGGGGACCTGGAGTGCGACCCCAAAGCCACTCCTCTGGGTGCCCGGGCAGGCCGGAAGGAATGCCTCTCCCC
>PVIJ01013410.1:0-45224 GCA_004024925.1 Scalopus aquaticus
GGGGAGGATAAGGGCACAAAATGGAAGAGAGGAGAATACAGGGGACCATGGAGATGGATCACAGGTGAATTGGTGGTGGGCTGCCCAAGGGGAATACAAAATGTAAAAGACATAAATAACAATAAAAAAAAGAAAGAAAGAAATACAGTGCTGAAGGGAGCAGCAGGCGAGGCAGGAGAGGTCTGCCGCACCATGTGGGATTCTCCCTGGGCGGGCGTGGAACTCGCATCGCTGCTGCAGACAGCTCCACAGCGCAGCTCTCAACCACTGCGCCACCAGGGAGGCCCAGTTTATCATTTTTGATTGTT
Organism: Scalopus aquaticus; assembly: GCA_004024925.1. Taxonomy (NCBI): domain Eukaryota; kingdom Metazoa; phylum Chordata; class Mammalia; order Eulipotyphla; family Talpidae; genus Scalopus; species Scalopus aquaticus. The sequence continues at coordinate 309 of PVIJ01013410.1, forward strand.
GAATAGTATTCTATTGTATATATGTACCACATTTTCTTGATCCAGTCATCAATTTTTGGGCATTTGGCTTGTTTCCATATCTTAGTTATTGTAAATAGTGTTGCAATAAACAGAGCTGTGCATGTGTCCTTTTCGATTAATGTTTTTGTGTCCTTTGGGTATGTTACGAGAAGTGGAATTGCTGGGTCATATGGAAGCTCCATTTTTAGTTGTTTAAGGAACTGCCATACAGCTTTGTGTAGAGGCTGGACCAGTTTGCATTCCTACCAACAGTGTAGGAGCGTTCCTTTTTCTCCACATTCTCGCCAACATTTGTTGTTTCCTGTTTTGTTTTGTTTTTTTTTTAATATGTGCCATTCTTGCCGGTGTAAGGTGGTATCTCATTGTGGTTTTTATTTGTATTTCCCTGATTATGAGGGATGTTGAACATTTTTTCATATGCTTGTTTGCCATTTACATTTCTTCTTTGGAATTTCTTTCTGCCCATTTTTTGACTGGATTTTTTGCTTTCTTTTTGTTGAATCGTGTGAGTTCTTTGTAGATTTTTGTGATCAGTCCCTTGTCTGTTGTACGGAGTGCTAAAATTTTCTCCCAGTCAGTAGGCTGTCTCTTTGTTTTGGTTAATGTCTCTTTTGCTGTTCAGAGGATTTTTAGTTTGATATAATCCCAGCTGTTAATCTTTTCCTTCACTGTCTTTGCTTTGGGGGATGTGTCTTTAAAGATGTTGCTAAGATGTATGTCATATAGTGTTTTGCCTATGTTTTCTTCTATATATTTTACTGTTTCAGGTCTTGTGTCCAAGTCTCTTATCCAAAAGTGAGAGACGGAAACTTATCTTTTTGCCTGAACATTCAGGGTCCATTGAGGTTATTGATTGGCCTAATTTCAGTATTGTTGTGTCTCATGGAATAGGGATGCCAAGGAGGAGAAGAGAGAGAAGATGGCTGGTGTGTGGAGTAGTCCACACACTCACATTTATCAGTTGTGTTTACAGTCTTGTGTGCACCCCGTTCATGGTGCCCCAGCAATCATAATAGGAACATAAAAGATTAGTGATCATAGGTCATCATAACAGATATGATACTAAAGGAAGTTTGAAATATTCTAAGAATTATCAAAATGGGACACAAAGACAGCAAATTAACAGGGCTGTTGGGAAAATAGCGCTGATAATTCTGCTTGACACAGGATTGCCACCCACCTTCCATTTGTAAAGAACACACTGTCTAGCAAGAACAATAAACAGAGCCCAACTATGCAAGGTGTGGCTGTACTAACTCTCCTGTTGTGGTGCAAAAGCAGTACATAAATGATATGTAAATGAAGCGTATGCTGTGTTCCAATAAAACTTTATTTCTAAAAACAGGCAGATTTGGACCAGGAAGTGGTTTATGGGCTCCAGCTTTAGACAATCCAAACTGTTAAGGACTTTTAAACCACAAGATACCTGTAATGTAACATAGGTAATGTAACATTAGTCAGTCACACAAGGACGCAACAAGAATCACACAACTTCCTGTCTCACACAACACCTTCTCCATACCCTCATGATAAGATACCCCTATTCATGCTAAACTTGGTGCTGGACCTAATATCACACTTGTCAATTTGCTCTAGTCAAGGTTGCAACAGATGTATATTCAAATTATTTAACTGTAGATTTGGGTTAAGGTATGGGAATGGCAAGCAATAAGTGCAGTAACTCTGGGCTGGTGGCGGTGGGGCAGTTACTACCTCTAGGCCTGAAGAAACAAAAAGAGGAAGAGTTGTCAGAACCTGAAAGGGAAGAGTCAGAGAGGACGGTGTCCTTCATTCATAAATACCCGAAACGGACTCTCCTGCCCATGTAGATTTGCTGGAGCAACTCAATGACCAAACCAGAAAGCCAGAGGCCTGGGGAGCCTGTTGGTGTGGTCCATAGAGGCCCGTCTCCTCTGCGAGAGTGCATGATATCAAAATAGGAGGATGGTCAAGGGGGCAGATGGAAGATATGTGACCCACCAATGGCCTGTAACTGCCTGTGGGCCAGCTGTATTCTCAGTCAGGCTGTCCAGTGTGAAGGCAGGGGGTTGCCTTTCTTCACCAATGGATCTGCAGTTCTTGCCCAGTGCCTACCTAGAAGGGCTCAGTAAAGGTTTTCTGACAGAGAATGCAAGAGAGTCTTCATGTGGCGACCAGAAGGCCCTGCAGAGCCAAGAAACGTTCACTCAGTACTCACCTGAGACTTGATCATTTGAACCTGCCAACACAGGAGACCGCTAGCACCAAAACTTCCAGACCTGACCTGCTGTTGCTGCTACAGAGCCAGTGATGAGCTGTCCAGATGTGCAGTCCCTTTTGCAAACCTAGTCACAACTTGTCCAAATAAAGATCTCAGTACTAAGAGCTGTGTGACATATTTCTGATATGTGATTATTATTTTACGTACAGTGAACATTGTTTCTGCCATACGGTAGATGATTCTGGTGACCCATTCAAGGAAGTTCACTTAATCCAATTTAACCAAGCCTACATCCTGTGCATAATGACAGAAACTCTGGTTGCACACACTGAGGCCATATTTCTTGATCAGACCTTGCCATTTTGAGCAGAAGTGCAAGAGCAAGTGGCAAGTGCTGAATTTTCTCAGAGCTCTAGGAGAGCTGCTGCAGAACCGAGCAGCTTGCTTTATCAGCTCCAACCAGGCAAAAGGAAACAATTTAAGATAGTTCTGAATTTTCTATCCAACAGTGGAACGTTCCTATTTGGTATAATAAGGTGGGTTATTTTGGAATCTGGGAATATTACCATTAATATATGGGAAAAATGAGCATTCCTAGGCCCCAAAGTAACCTACCAAGTCATACCAAAAAGGATTTCCATTTTCAGATGTCAGGGAAAACCTATATGAGAACCATTCTTCAAACACAAGGTCATTGCAGGATTAGGTCTATCAGTGTGTTTCAGACTTTCTTCTAGCAGCAGAGGGCTCCTTCTCATAAAAACTCCTACGGAGAATACCAATCTGTAAAGCCAGAGAGCTAGTCTGGTTGAAGTGGGGACTCCCAGAACCTCACATTGTTTCTCCTGAACCAAACCGTCAGGTGGAGACATCTCCATAATCCCACGGCTGTCAGGTATACGGGTTAAAATCCACTGCATTTTGCAAAAAATGAAAGAATTGATATTGCAAATGAGCCTAAGAAAACCAGTACAGTTTTTTCCAAGCCCATAAAAACATTTAAAAAACAATGCTCAAGTTAAAATAACTTGACATTTTATGTTACGTAAATGAATTCTATTTGTTTTCATGTGTCATTTTTCCTTCCCCAAACATTTTCTTCCTATCTTCTGTCTTCCATTCTTTCTTAAATTTTTAGAAACATTTGAAATGTTTAGTATTGTTCTTTTACATTTTTTAAAAACCTTAATACGTTTCCATTAAGTTTCTATTATTAAGTTTATTAGGTTTTTAATTCGTTGAAACATTTTTTAAATTCTATTTTACCAAGCTGTCTGTTGCACAGGTGACCACTAACAGGCTGATTAGAGAGAAGCAGAGTCCCCTGTCCTGCTCCTCCCCAGCTGCTCCTCTCCCAGAAACAACCACTTTCAACTATTTTCAAGGTTTCTTCTGTTACTTAGTACCTCCTGCCTTATCTAGATAATATACTGCCTTTTTTGATTTCTCACTAATAAATATGCGGTACCTGGTTGGCAATACGGTGTGTGTTGCCACACATGGTGCTGGAGAAGCATGTGGCCTGTGGGAGGACAGCTGGACGCTTCCCCTGCTGTGTCCTGACTTCACCCCATGTGCCTCTTCCCTTCACTGATACTTACCAGCGTCTGAAACTGTGGGTACAACAGCTTCTGGAGTTCTAGGAGTCCTTGCATATCATTGAACCTGAGAGTGGTCTTGGAGATCTCTGCACTGCCAGGTTTCTTTTAAGTTAAAATTTAGTGAAGATGAATATTCAGCGTTAATAAACAATTAACATGTATCTAGCTGCTACGTAGACTATGACCCCCTTTAAAGCAATCTAATTAACAAGGCTCCATTTTGAGATGTGGGAAAGTATGCTCCTAGTATTTTATGTTTAACAGGTCATTTACAACAGGCTTGTTGATAAAGTTGGAAAGAAATCCCAAATCCTTTCCATAGTTTGTAAAGTCCAACTCTTTGACCTTAGGTTGCGTCACTTATTCCTTTCCCTCCATGCTGGCCGCTTTGCCTGTCTTCTGACATGCCAACCTCATTCTAAACTTGTGGTTTTTGCACTTTCTCTTCCCTCCCTTAGAAGAATGGCTTCTTTTGGTCTTCTCATCTTCATTTCCCAGAGATTTCTCTGACCCTGAGGAAAGTAGCCAGTCTCCATAGCATCACTCTCTTAACTCTCTGGACAGTATTCATCGCTGCTTGAGTGTGTTACTGATTTTTTTTTAATTTACTGATTTTCTTTCTTCCTTCTCTCAATAGACTAGAAGGCCCATGAGAACAGGAGTCTTGAGTGTCTTAAGTACCTTACTTTCTTAGTACCTGGAAGAATACCTAGAATATAATAGTTGCTCAATAAATATTTGCTGAGTGAATGAAAGAATGACTAAATCATTTGCCACTATAGCACTTTAGGAGTTAAACGTTTCTGTCATTCATTTTAGGTTCTCAATCTTGGTTTTGCATTAGAATCACCTGAAGGGCTTTCTTAAAAGTCCCCAAAGCTATACCCAAGAACAATGAAGTCAGAATCTCTGGAGCAGATATCAGTAATTTCTTAGGTATCTTAAAAGCCTTGTTTCCAAGGCTGTCTGAGACTGTTCCCAACGACTATATATGTCATTACCACTAGGTGGCATTACAAATCGTTCAGGCCTTAAAACCCAGGCTCTTAGCTAAAGCATTATTTCACTTTCTTTTAAAATTCTCATATTAAAATTAAGCAAAAACAGAATATGAGCTATAATTAACAATTGTGTAATTACTTCGAATATAAACACCAATCCAAATCTAACAAAACAAATTAAAATCTATGGTATGTGAATTTTTTTGAAATGAATTTTAGCTATTTCTAATCACTTTTCCCTAAAAAAAAGATACTTTAAGGCATACAAAATAGTACACATTGCCATAATAAGCCCTGACTGCCTGTTACCCTGGCTAAGAAATCAAAAATGCAAATACAATTGTAATTCCCTGGATATGTTTTCCCTCTCAAATTTCTCTCCGTCCTTGCCTCACCTTTCCTATTTTATTTTATTTTTTAAAGATTTATTTATGCATACAAGAGCTGGGGTATAGTCCAGAATGGTTTGTGTTGGGGCGTGAGAGGATTCACCAGAGACAGAATGGGGAGCAGAATAGACAGACTGACTGAAATACACTGCTGAGAGGAGCAGTGAGTGAGGCAGGAGAGGTCTCCTGCACCATGTGGGTCAGCACCCTGGCTGGGATTGAACTTATGCTGTAGTGGCTGCTGATAGCTTCATAGTGCTGATACTTAACCCCTTGTGCCACCAGGGAGGCCCTCCTATTTAAAAAAGCCAAAACCTATGAGTCTGCACATGTATCTAAAGTCCCTCAATTAACACCACAGGTGCACAAAATCCTACTGCCTCTGGACAGAAAGGCTGATATGGGGGAGCCTTATTTTCTTTGTGTTCTCTCTTGTACTGTTCAATTTTTCCCATATTTTTATCCTATTTAAAATAATAAATAATCATTTTTTAAAATGCAACCTGCATCTGGGTTTTAAAAGAATCTCTCTGCTCTTTTTATTAACCTGACTTGGTTTGAAATTCTTTTTTTTATAGCAATTTTATTGCAATGTAATTCACATACCATGTATTTCACCCATTTCAAAAGTATAATTCAATGGCTTTCTGTATGGAATTCTTCTGTTTTAGATACACTTTCTGTAACAGGGTCCAGATTCTTCTAAACTGGGCACATGTGAAGCTTCCATTTGCTTCCATGAAGTTCTTTGAGGCCATTAGTCATGTACACATTCTACTCCTTCCCCAGGTGGGAAAACACCCAGCAAATTGTGGGGTGCTGGGAGAACTTAGATGGTGTATTTAATAAGCTCTTGTATTGTTTAAAAGTTATGTAAGAGGCACGTCTACTATTTTCATTTAAATTTTAAAAAAGTTTTTCCCTCTACCCCCTCTTGTTCAGTTGTAATGTTCCTATGTAGAAAATGCCAGAAGGAGCCAGAGAAAGGCAGAGCAACACTGTATTTCTTGAGGAGCAAGCTCCGCATCTTAGGGTTCCCAAGTCAAAAGGGGTGTAACTCCCTCTTCCTTCCCTTACTCTGAAGATAAAGACCCTCCCCTCCCCATGCCCATTCTTCTGCAAACTGATGAAAGTTATTGCTTTCCAGGTGAGAAAAGTTTGAGTCTCCAAATTTTTTAGCAGGCAAAAATGTACCCAATATAGTAGATGTTGGGGTATCATTGATACCGGGCATAAGGGGCATCAAAACTGGCCAAGGGCACTGCCCAAATTGCTTACTGGTCACTATCTTAGTTCTGCACCTGCACGCACAACTGCAAGACTACTCAGGCTTAGGGAACAATAACAATGGGATTTATTTAACAAACAGGGAAAAACGAAGATTTACTGAGGCCAAAATATCACCGTTTACCCTACTTAAAGCAATGTCCAGTCCTTTAGCTCCCAAAGAAGAAACAACGAAGGTGGCATCTTCCCGCCACTGCAGACGTGGAGCTCTTCTTCCAAACAATAGGCCACATGTCCAAGATGGCATCTTCCTGCCTCTGCAGACACGCAGCAGCCAGACTGTAGGCCAGTCTCCAAATCACGAGGACACACACAGGACACAACTGGAGATGCTCCCGGAGCTGCCGTGGTGCCCCAGCACAGCACCAGGCCAAGAACACTGAAAACAGCAACTATATAGCAGCCAGACGGCCCAACAGACTACACTCACGCATTTTAGGAAGGCTCCCACTCTGCGCCTTTGCCTTCTTTCTTCGGCTGCAGTAAAAACAAAACCAGGAGCAGTTTCTGTTGCTTGGCTACTTGCAGAGCCTCCAAAGTTGCTGGCCCCAAAGTCACTGAAGATTCTAAAAAAAGCGTTCAGTCCGAAACACTACATCCTGGCGGCTCACACACTCCTGGCAGCTGATTTCCTTTCCTACGTCATGAGGACTCAATCTCCTTCTTCTTCAGTCCCTTTTGTTTTTCATCAGAGTCTCCAACCCAAACTGTAAAAGCTTTTAGCATTTTTCCCTGGGTCTATCTATCCTCATCAGCAACCCCCTACAGGGTGTACCACCTATACCGCTCTTTGGTTTCAGCCCCCTTACATCCTTACTGAGGTTAAAACTAGGCCCCCATACCTTGCCCAGCAGGCAAGTTTAAAAGGCTTGAATAGATAAAGGGAAGCAATAAAGTTGCCATGGGAATCGGGCCTTGAGACCAATTACCTTGGCCATGAGAGCAGAAGCAGGGCCAGGACACATTCTGTGTCAAAGGTCAATGCCCAAGACCAGACACCCCAGCAGATAACAGGTTTTAAAAGAGAGCCTCAAGCCCTTCTTGGGGTGCAGACATCTCACGTCTTGCCCCCTACACCCTTGCAGGATATTTCAATAAATCCACCTTTTCTGTTCTCCACCCTGTTTCTGGTGAATTCTTTCATCCCGACACCTCTGGCCTCACCTCAATAGTAAACTGTCACAATAGAGACCAGTTCACTCTATAGTAAACTGAAATAGTTTGCTGTAGTAAATGAAGAAACTCATTATAGTAATGAAAGTTTTAACTTCCATTAAAGTTCCTGACAGCGACTCCTACTTCAAGGACTCAGTCCAGTCTTGGCTCAGCTCATCACTGACTTCGTGGGCGATGGAGACCCCGCTCCTGCATTCATGTTACAGGGAGACCTAGAGCACATCATATCCAAGCTGGCGAGCCTGGGAACTCTAAAACCATGTTTACTCAAGTTTCCCTGGGAAAGCTCCACCCAGTCAAGAACTGTGATGGGTCTGAGATTTCATGCAGTTTGATGGCTGCTGGTGGGGAAGGAGATTCCTGGGTCAGACATGAAGCATGGTGTATGACTCACAGCAACAGAGCAGCAGCATTTGTGCCAGTTTCAGAACCCCAGCTCCCAGGGTGACATAGAGGTGGTCAGGTGACACCTGCACCCAGCGCAGAACTGATGTGAACTGGAGGAACCCACATCTCTTATAATGGACAGTTAGCAGGTCTGACCTTGGTTATAGAGGGCTAATTTAGCACTCCTGCCCTTTGTCCCAGACTCTTCATTACACTCAGATCCTTGGAAAGGTGATCCTGCCCTTTGCCCCAGGCTATGCATTATACTCAGGCTCCTAGAAAGATAGTGCAAAACAAAGACAGCCAGTGTTCTATTCTACAAGGCCCAGATGGGATCTTCTCTCAACATACTTCAGTTGCTAAACAAAAATATCCACCATTATTAGTTTTGAATTAATTGTATGTGCTTTAAATTAAATGGGGTCCTAAGGAAAACAAATCTCATATAAAATTCAACTCCTCTAATTCTCCTTACTAGGCTACTTAGCTGTAAAGCAAAGTAAAAACTAAATTTGTTATCGACACTCTGAGAGAGTGTTTTCTCCAGGTTAAGAATTTATGGGAGGTCCTGCCTGGTGGTGCAAAGGGTTAAGTCGGAGCACTATGAAGCTATTAGCAGCCACTGCAGCACAAATTCATCCTCAGACAGGGAGCTTCCCACATGGAGCAGCAGATCTCTCCTGTCTTATCTGCTGTTCCCCTCAGCAGTGTATTTCAGTCAGTCTGCCTGTTCTGCTCCCCGCTCTGTCTCTGGTGAATCTTTTCATCACCACCACCCTCCACCTCTGGCCTACACCCTAGCTCTTGTATGCATAAATAAATCTTCAAAAAAAAAAAAAAAAGAATGTACAGGAGAGAAGTGGCAAGTTAATTACATTTCCCTTACTGGACAGGATAGTCTCATATCTTGATACTTTGCTACTTGAAAAAAAAATTAGCAAATGTGTTTAATATAAAAATTATTAAAGATGAATTTATATTTGCCCTGTGACTAGGAAAATATTATCTCTTGATTAATTTCTCCTTTTCCACCCTCCTATGGGTGTAGACTGAGGTTGAAGCTTTGTTTTTCTGAGCAGGGTTGTGGATGGGGATGCAAAAGAATAGAAAGGTAGAGAGAGTGAGGAGGAGGGGAAGTGAGGAGGTACAGAAGGGCAGAGGGAGGCTAAAGGATGGGAGAGGATCAGGAGGCAGGGATGAGACTTGAAATGAGACTTGAAAATGGAACAGGTCTTTTGAAAGTTCAAACAGGAAGAGATGTAACCACTTTGCCTCTTGATAAGTCTTGGAGTTTTCTGAAAACTGTGCTCAGAGGGTTGGATACTGCAATCATTACGTCTTTGAGGAGAAAGACACACACTGTAATTACATCAATACTCATTGTGTAGTGGCATTTCCCAACGTTTCTGAGGCCCTAGCCTGGAGCAGATCAAGAGCACGTTAGCCAACTGGCTGCCAGGAAGGGGGGAGGTGGAGGTGGCACACAAAGCTCTAAGCCACACTAAAATATCATCAGAAACACAAGCAATGAAAGAAAAAAACAGACAAACTGAACTCCATCAAAACTTAAAACTTTTGTGCTTCAAAGAACACTATCAAGAAAGTGAAGACATTTCACAATATGGGAGAAAATGTTTGCAGGTTAGGAACTAGTCTCCAGAATACATAAAGAACTCTTAACTTTCAGCAACTAAAAGACAAATAACCCAATTAAGAAATGAGAAACATCTTTCTCCAAAAAAGATATACAAATAGCCAAAAGGCACAGGAAATGATGCACGTGTCTTTAGTCATTAGAGAAATGCAAATCAAAAACACCAGGCATTGCCACATCACACACCCTATGATGGCCATTCAAAAAAAGAGAGACAATAACAAGTGTCAGCAAGGATGTGGAGAAATCAGAAGCCTCATACTTGGCTAATGGGAATATAAAACAGTATATCTACTTTGAAGCACAGTTTGGCAGTTCCTGGAAAAGTTAAACAGAATTACCACATGACACAGCAATTCTTCCAGGTGTATATACTCAAGTGAAATGAAAACATCTGTGCCCACATAAAAACTGGTACAGAAATGTTTGTAAGTTCATTATTTCTAATAGTGAAAAAGTAGAAACACCCAAATGTTGATCAACTAGTGAATGGATAAACAAAATGTGGTTTATCCATACAATGGAATATTATTTGACAATAAAAAGAAATGAAGTACTGATACATGCTACAACTGAAAACATTATACCAAGTGACAGCAGCCAGACACACATGGAAACATATTGCATGCCATTTATATGAAATGTCCAAAAAAGGCAAACTTTCTGGAGACAGAACATAGATTAATGGTTGCCAGTTTCTGGGAAGAGAGTGGGCAATGGGGAATGATTGTTAATGGGTCTGAGCTTTTTTGGGAGGTAATAAAAATGTTTTGGAACACATGGTAGTGGGGATTATACAAATTTGTGATACACTAAACACCACTGAATTCCAACTGGTTTAATCTGGCAGTTCAAACCCTCAAACTGAAACCAACACTTCAAAATGTTTCAAAACTGTTCCAACCAGTTCAACCCAGCTGAAAATGGTTCCGACCAGTTCAAACCAGATGAGACTGGTTAAAACCGGTTCCAACCAGCTCAAACTGGTCGAAATGGGTTCTGACTGCTTTCTGACTAGCTGAAACCGGTTTTGACTGGCCCAAACAGGATGAGACTGGTTCAAACCAGACAAGATTGGTCAAAACAAGTTCAGGCCGGTCCAAACCAGTCTCGAATGGCTGAAATCAGTTCTGACCGGCTCAAACCAGATGGGACTGGCTCAAACAGGCTGAACCTGGTTCAGACTGGCTGAAACCAGTCCGTACCAGTTCAAACCTGATGAGACCAGTTCAAACTGGTTCTAGCCAGCTGAAAACTGACTCTGACCATTTCAAACCGGCTGAAACCTTTTCTGATCTGTTCAGACCATTTCGGAATGGTATCAACTAAAATTAGCTGGAATTGCTTCAGACTTGTTTAAAGCAACTGAAACCGAATACACCACAGGTGGCTCCAACCAGATTCCATTTGTTGAAAACAACTGAAATAGAAACCAAATGAAACAGCCTCAAACAAGTTCCAACTGGTTCAAACCTGTTCTGACTGGTTCAAACCAGCTGAAACTGGATCCGAGTGGTTTGAACCAGCTCAAACCAGTTCAAAACAGCTGAAACCAGTTCCAACTGGTTCAAACTGGGTGAAACTGTCTACAGCTGGCTCAAACCAGATGAGATTGGCTCAAACTGGCTGAAACTGGTTAAGACCGGCTGAAACCGGATGAGACCGGTTCTGGCCAGCTGAAACTGAATCCGACCGTTTCAAACTGGCTGAAATCTATTCTGACCTGTTCAGACCTTTTCTGAATGGTATAAACTAAAATTGGCTATAACTGCTTCAGACTTGTTTAAAGCAACTGAAACCGAATACACTGTCGATGGTGCTAACCAGATCTCATTTGTTGAAAACAACTGAAACAGAAAACAAATGAAACAGTCCAAATGAGTTCCAACTGGCTCCACCTGATTCTGACTGGTTCAAACCAGCTGGAACTGGATCTGACTGGTTTGAACTGGGCGAAACCAGTTCCGAGCAGCTTAAGCTGGATGGGACTGGTTTAAACCAGATGAGATTGGTCAAAACCAGTTTGGACCAGTTCAGACCAGTCTCAACTGGCTGAAACCAGTTCCGACTGGCTCAAACTGGATGAGACAGGTGCAAAACAGCTGAAAACTGACACAGACTGACCAAAAACGGTTAGGACCAGTTCAAACCGGATGAGACTGGTTCAAACCTGTTCACCTGAAATGGACTCTGACCATTTCAAAGTGGCCGACATCTTTTCTGACCTGTTCAGACTGTTTCTGAATGGTATAAAGTAAAATTGGCTGTAACTGCTTCAGACTTGTTGAAAGCAACTGAAGCCAAATGAAAGTATTAATATTGTGGTATTTGAATGAAACAGACTCAAACGAGTCCCAACTGGCTTAAACTGATTCTGACCAGTTTAAATCGGCTGAAACTGGTTCTGGCTGGTTTGAACCAGCTGAAACCCGTTCCAACAGGCTAAAGCCAGTTTAGACTGGTCCAAACTGGTCTTGACTGGTTTAAGCCGGTTCCAACAGGCTGAGACTGGTTCCAGATTTAATGATTTAAATCTCATAAGAATAAAGGGGAAGGAGGGTGTCCACTGACACTTTTCACACAGGACTTAATACATAAATACAAAAATGTAAAACATGTTTTAAAGGAAAAAATAAAAACAGTTATCAACAGTGCACACTTCCTTAGCAGCACCAACAAATTCCTACTGAGTGCTTTCTCATGTGTCTGGTTTGCACTGTGTGTGGAGAACTGTGCGAACTGTGCTGTGAAAACAGACCCAGCCAGCCCTGACCCCTTAAGCCAACCAGCTGGCAGTCACCAAAGATAATGCCAGACAAAATCATACTAGGATTAGTGCTGATAACTAAAATGAGCAATTTGTTTTATTATAAATTGCAAAACTCTTTAGTATTTTTTAAAGATTTATTTCATTTGTTTACGCATACAAGAACTGGGATGTAGACCAGAGGTGCGGGGATGAGAGGATTCACCAGAGACAGAGTGGGGAGCAGAATAGGTGGATCCACTGAAATACACTGCTGAGGGGAGCAGTGGGCGAGATCCCCACACGAGCCAGCTCCCTGGCTGGGGTTCAAACTCATGCTGCAGTGCCTGGTGATAGCTTGATAGTGCTGAGACATTAACCTCTGTGCTACCAAGGAGGTCCCTCTTTGGTACTTTTGCCATAAAATAGCCAGAATCAGAACACGGCAGATGAAAACCAGAGAAAAGAAACTATAGAAATATAGGCAAGTGTTTGCCATGTAACATTTGGAAGAAGGCATGTAGAGGTCATTTCAGCAGATCTTTCAAAGTGTGAGCAACTTATGCTGTCCAGTCATAAGTAACAGCAAAAATGGTGAGATGAAAGAAAATTCTAAAAATGCTGAATTAAAAAAAAAAATTCAGTGTTGTTATTAAAGGCATGACAATGTGTATTTCACCCTAGCCCTATCCTCCAGAAACCAGCTAGGATTAGGGGAGCCACACACTCTTTGTGTAGAGAAATTCCCCACCCTTTTGTGGTCAGGGAGAAGCAGTTAACCCTGATCAGAACGAACCTCCCTTCTGTTTGCCTGAGGCAGGCCTCACTGTCCACTCTCTTGTCATCGTAGGCCTGGTGGATGACCCTCTGGTTTTCCTGCCTCTGTAAAAGCTAGGCCCCTTTCTTTACATTGAGGTGTTCCTCATTATTAAGTGTTCCCCTCTTGCTAGAGCCTGAATAACGTCAACTCCTAATTATCTTGTGCATTTTTGCCTTTCACAGGCATATAACAAATCCTTTATTCTGAACACAAAGAAAGAGGTGTACAGTTTTTATTAGTAGACAATCTATTCTTTCTACCCCCACTAAGAAAATGTTCAAAAATATTTGAAGAATGTCAGTTTGAAGGGACACCAAATGATTTGCCAGCCGAGGAGACCCGCAGTTAGAGTTTGTCTTGATCTGGGATATAAGGATTGTGGACCAGACGACTTTGAAAGAAAAGTCACTCCCTGTGGTGACAAATCAAGGTAGTTTTTGTTTGTTAAAGCAAAACCTCTCGAGTGGGCCATATATCTGGAGTAACTCATATTTCTGGGGTTACTGTCTATATTTCAGCTTTTAGAATTACTCCTCTTCTTTCCCAGAGCTCTCCAAATGTGAATCATTGAGCTTTTCCTGTTTTGTTTTGTTTTATTTTTTTTACTTTAAGATGGGAAGTGTACATAGAGAGTTTATTTCATGCCAGAGTATCAAATTTTTTGTGTTATTGCTACAACTTATTTATACCTTATTTATACCTTGGCCACCAAATTTATGTTGCTATGCTTCGAGCCACTGTGAATGATGGACAGGAAATAGAATCGGAATATTTGGGGATGGGAATATTTTGAGATGACCGTAGTCAGTGGCATTGAACTTTCTCGGTCAGACCATGGTGGTAGATTCTTTGGTCTCTTAATGAGGTTCATTGCCGAATTATCCTGACATACTCATCTCTTGCTCCATTCTTAGATTTTTCTCAGTGATTTTCACGTCGCTGCTCATTTCCCAGATTTTCTCAGTGGGCAGCCTCAGGACCTGTGCTGTTAGCTTGCCCCAGATTTGTTCTAGTTCTTCCCCTTGCTAAACCAGAGTGGCTTCAGGAATACAAAATGCTGTACTACTGAACACCCATGATCATTTCTTCAGTTACATGTCAAAAGGAGATCCGATTTTGTCCTTGCTGGCCAGGGCAAAGAAATTGGGAGGTTGATTACTTCATCAAAGAAGGGGTTGAATCTGGAAACTAAGTGCTCAGAAAAAAGTGATTCATTTTGGAAACTGCCTTCCGTGACCCTTTTTATCAGGTACAGGATACAACTTCGGGCTAGTCTAGTAACACCTGATCTAAAGATCAACTAGAAAGAAAATTGTTTGTAATGGTGCTTGTGTTTGACCTTCTGTTTTGCTGGTGGCTTGGGGGCAGGAGAGCCAAGCCCTCAAGCATCTGGTTCCATGCCCCTTCTGTGACATGTTTGTGTTGTCAGGTAGCAGAGGCAAAAAGCAGATTTTGCTCAGCGTCTCACCAATGAGGAACAGGAATGAGAGCTAGAGCAGAAAGATAGTTGAGCTGGAAGATCTGTACTCTGGTTCTGGCCTGTTAACTTCAACTTGTGAGACTTTGGAGAAGTCTCCCCTGGACCTATTCCTCTCCCCTGGACTTATTTTTCTTCATCTGTAAAAATAGGTCAAATGGCCTATGAAGTCCCTTCTACATCTAGCTGTTGCTTATCAACCACTTTAGAAGTAATGTGAAAGTTTAATTGCTCATGATCTAAAATAATTATTTCCAATAGCAGGATTTTTATTAGGCTTGGGTATTTTGTGGGAAGGGTGTGTTTATCATTCTTCTAAGAAATATTTCTTAAATATTTATTTATTTATGCATACAAGAGCTGGGGTGCAGGCCAGAGGTGTGGGGGTGAGAGGATTCACCAGAGACAGAGTGGGGAGCAGAACAGGAGGGTCTACTGAAGGAAGCAGCGGCAAGACAGAAGAGGTCTGTTGCACCATGTAGGTCAGCTTCCTGGCCAGGGATCAAATTCTTGCTGCAGTGGCTGCTGATAGCCTCATAGTGCTGAGACTTAACCCCTTGAGCCACCGGGGAGGCCCCTGTTCTAAGAAATATTTAAGAGCACCCACTAGGCTCTTAATTAAACAGTGATGGAAACAGAGATTCTCTTCACTTTATGGAACTTACATTCCAGCAGAGATAGATCCAAAACAATAAACATAATAAACACAGGCATATATAGTTTCCAACAACCTATTTATTTGAATAGTTCTAGCAAAAGTGCTCTTCAAGTATAATAGATAGCCCCAAACCAGCCTATTGTGGGGGATTATTTGAAAGTTTTGAATATTTTATTGCTTCTTTAACTAATTGAATTGCCTTATTGTGGAAAGGAGGAGATTTGGGAGGCAGGTACTCCAAATTCTTGCATTGTTTTATTTATAAGTAACAAAACAATTCAAGTTGGTAAAGCCAAAAGGGGGAATCTTTGGTCAGGATCCAGGGGTATGTTGAGAACCGAAAGCTGGCCCCAGGATTGAGGCTAGGGGTAGCCGGGTGCATGGAGGAAGCACTCCCAGTTAGTGCAAGGGGGAGGCCATACCCAAGTAGAGGACCTTGGTCAAGTGTGTATGTCTTGTGTATCTCTGGGCACACCCTGGTCCAGTCTGGCTGGGCCACCTCCGAAGGCTGACAGCAGCTCAGGACACCTGAAGCACAGGAATAGAAAGATCCTCTGGGGTTTGTAGCACAGGAATAGAAAGATCCTCTGGGGAAGCCTGAGGATTATAAGGTGGCAAAGCATTTGTTAGCCTGGAGTAAATTAAAGCTGATTTCAGCAGTTGTTCCCTCCTTTTGATAGTATTAATAATTTTGGTTGCCTATAAATGTTCCCTGCTTCATAGTTATTGGCCCCATCCACTTCCAAAGGCACTCTGCAGAGATATGTGTGTCTCTCTGGATAGGGTTGAGATTAAAGGATTCTTGGAGACGGAATACAAACACTGAATGTGCCTGAAACTCACACGCATGTTGTTCCTGCTCTCCCTGAGTCCCAGTGGCTGCTTCTGTGCTTCTCCTTGGAGTTGGCTGGTTTCTCGATATTGGATGCCAGGCCTCCCCCTAGGGCTGCAGGGGCTGGGCCCCGATGGTCTAGGGACAAGGGACATGGGCAGGCTGGCATGTGATCAATGCTTTTTTGAGTGTGTCAAACTCACCTAGTCACAGTTGATGCCCTCTCATCAGAAATGTTCACCTTTGCTTGCACATCAGCTGGGTGTGTTCCTATTTGCTTTATAACTTGACTTTTGTCTCTACTGATAACCTTTGTTCTTCCTTGTCACTCTTACTATGAGGCACCTCCACTACTTTTTTTTTTTTAAAGATTATTCATGTATACAAGAGCTGGGGTGTAGGCCAGAGGTATGTGTGGGGGTGGGGGGCTGAGAGAGTTCACCAGAGACAGAGTGGGGGTGTATAACAGGTGGATTAACTGAAATACACCGCTGAGGGGAGCAGCAGGCAAGGCAGGAGAGGTCTGCTGCGCCATGTGGGAAGCTCCTTGGCCAGGGATTAAACTGGTGCTGCAGTGGCTGCTGATAGCTTCATAGTGTTGAGACTTAACCTCTCGCGTCACCAGGGAGGCCCCTCTACTACTTTCTGATATTAAGTAGGTGGGAGGGAAAAGATAATAAAGTTTGTTTATTTGTTTAGACAGTTCAACACAGTCAAAACCCATTTTCTTAGCTTTTCTGTTATTTCCAAACCATCCCTCTATCTTGATTAGTGACATTAAATGCACTATCATACCTCTAAACTGGAAACCTCAGGATTGAGCTCTCTATCCCTAAATTCCTATATCCAATCCGCCTTTGCATTGTCCCTTGAATTTTAAATTCAACTTGCCATCTCTGTTACTTTCCATCTGGAACATCACAATCGCTGCCAAATAGTTGTCTTCCCTTTGTTATTTCCTTCACATTTACCAAACATCTGCATTTACAAGTGAATTGAATATGGCATGGCAATTTAATGTAATTGGAGACTAATAGTTAGGGGAAAAAAAAAGGAGGCTCTCATAAGCAACATAGAAGTTTTTTGTTTTTTTTTAAAGATTTATTTATTTATGCATACAAGCTGGGGCACAGGCCAGAGACCTGGGGCCGCGGCGAGAGTGTTCACCAGAGACAGAGTGGGGAGCAGTACAGGCAGACCGACGGAAATACACTGCTGAGGGGAGCAGCGGGCAAGGCAGGAGAGGTCTGCCACGCCATGTGGGAATCTCCTGGCTGGGCGTCGAACTCGTGTTGCTGCTGCCGACAGCTCCACAGCGCAGCACTTAACCGCTGCGCCACCAGGGAGGCCAGAAGTTTTTAAGACTCAAAATTTTTCCTGGAACTACTTTCTAGTAAAAGCTTCCATGGGGAAAGGGCATTGGAAAATGTAATGGTCAATTTCTTTAAATGGATTTTCTTTAACAAACAAAAAATTTTAATCTTACTAATGAAGTAAAAGAGCTCAGTACTCCCTTGGAACACTAGTGGAGCTAGCCAAGCTAAAAGGAACAAGGCATTGTAGAAGGCAGAAAAAAATTGAACGAAATTATTAGTTATTTCCCATTTAGAATTCTCCCCAGCCATCCTAGTTGTTTCAGTGTAGATTAGAGATATTTTTCCACGTATTGCTACAGTGCAACCCTGATATACAATGGGGTGCCTGACTGTGGGTTCTCACCTGTGAGCTTAAAAAGGACTTAAAATAAGATCAATTGCAGGCACTCACAAAAAGGTTAATAAAAGGTTTATTTACAAAAGGAAGGGAAATAAAAAGTGAATAACTTAGTGACAAAAGAGAAGAGAGAGAGAGACAAATCTGCAGATACGTCCTACCAGATCCGAAGAGCTGGAAACCCCAAATGACACGCTGTAGCCCGGCGAGAAGCCAAGAGAGAGTGCCCCAAGGTCCAGAAGTCTTATATTGCCCACCTGACTGGCTCACTTCACCCCTCAGCTCCCAGTAATCCTCTCTTCAATGATGATGGCATTAAGGGATTAGTAGCCCTTAGTGTCTTGGATCTCTTTGGACTGAGGTGGGGTCCATAAACCTATCTGCGGAGTTTGTTGCAGACGTCCTTTTCCCCCCCCAACAATATGAGTCCCTGACATTGACCTTCCTGTCTCCATTTCTCAGGAAGGTCCTAGAAGAGAAATCAGCGAACCCTGGCTCTTAGTCCAAACCTACAGTTCATTTTCCTAAATAAAGCTTTATTGGAACAGTCCTGCTCCACGTAGACGAATGTTTATTATTTACCTCCTTACAGACCAAGTTTGCCAATAAGGTACATATGGGAGCAGAAAGGGAGGTGTGTTGATGGAATCTGGTAGACTTTAGGAAGACTGAAGAAACATGAGACAAAGATGATGAGAAAAATGGAGTTGCAAGAAATGTTTGATGTTTGAGGGACGTCAGTGAGGCTAGCTGTCTTGAAAAAACACTGAATGTAAGGGGCTGGGGGAAAGGGGAAATATGTGAAGGAGGCCAACAGGTTTCAGTTATAAGATAATAAAGTGCTGGGATGTAATGTACAGAATGGTGACTAAAGTTAAACTATTGTACTATATATTTGAAAGTTGCTGAGAGAGTGGATCTTAAAAATTCTCATCACAAGAAAACAATTGTAACTGCGGATGTGATAGACTTTAACTAAACTTACTGTGGTGATCCTTTCACAATATTATATACTTAATCATTATGTCATACACCTGGAACTAATACCATGTTACAGAGCAATTTTATCTCAGTTTGAAAAATGTTTTATTATGAGAAATTTCGTTTAAACTTTGAGGATAATAGTAGTGATATTTTATCAGGGTAACTTGAAGAAGTCAGAAGCCAGACTACAAAGGATCAATGATGGAGAACTTTTTTCTATCAAATGATGTCTTTCAAAACAATAGATTAAGGCAAAATGTAGATAGGAAGTGACAGATTAAAGCTATTTTAAGGAGAATGAATATTTGCTATTTAGACAACTGGGATGTGATTGCTGTTGTCTTATTGTTGAACTTTCCCATCCCCCCTTTTTCTATTAATAGTCCCCACTCCTCAGCACAGAGTGGATCAAGTGACCCAAGCCAAATCAATCAACTCTTCCATGCCAGGATTTTAATCCTGATACTGTCAAAGAAATCAAACTTAGATCTGCTATATCAGAAGTGACTTTAATTTCCACAGGTATGAGAGAGAGTCATTCAAAATAATCTTGGTCTGACAAAAGAACACATACAGTATAGTGTATTGTAAATTCATTTGTAGCACTAGTAAGATAAGGTTAGTGAATTTATTTACAGCATGAATTAGAACAATAACTCGTGTTCCTTGAAAGAGTTGTAATTGCAACAAGAAATGCAGCATGCACAGATTTGAAATTTAAACATGACTTTGCCCCTTCAGAGTTAATTTCTTATTCTTCTAGTGACCAGATTGTATGTTTATTCTGATCACCTCTTTTGTTTTTAAGAAATGTTAGACTGATAGAGAGCTTTAGATTCTCAAACAATTTATACCAACAAGATTATTTGCCTCTCATCTATTATTTCAGCTTACAGTTTCTTTTCATTTTAACCAAGGTTGAATCACAATTTGGGGCTTACAGTTCTTATTCCACAATATCCAGAAATGAAAGACTGTGTTGTTGCTGAATGATTTCTTTGCAGTCCCCTGGAGGATGAGCTCCAAGTTCCTACTGCAGAGATCCTGAGAACTGTCCAGTTTCTTTCCTCTGTGTAGCCTGCTTGTTGTATTTTTCTTCGTTTCTGTGAACTACCGCAGTACTCATCTGTAAATATTTTGTACTTGCCTGCATCAGTGACACCACTCACTGGTGATCTGAGGTAGTGAGCAAAGTGAGGGAGAAGATAGAATTATAGGCTATTCCCAGGTCTCTAGTTCGACCACTGGGATGCTAGTTCCACATATTCTGAGGGATAAAGGAAGTACAATTGAGAAAGCAGATAAGTTCAGTTGCAGATACAGTGAGTTTGAAGCATGTGTAGGACATCTTGGTGGAGATGTCCAAGAAACTTAACTGGAGAGAGAAATGAAAGGCTCACTGAGTAATGGAGGATGAGGAGTGGTGATTGCAAAGGAGGGGCACAGGGTGAGAAGTGGTTGGTGACTCAACCCAAGAAAATACTGACTTTAAAGGGGTGGCAAAAAAAAGGGGAGGCAGTGAAGGTAACTGATAAGTAGAAAGGAATCAGGAGAAAGTAGTGTAAAGAAAACCAATCAAGGAGTGTTTTTGAAAAGGAGGATGAAGTTACAGTTCAAATAAGGTTTGGATGAGAAAGTCTGTATCCTCATGCAACTAGTTTCAGGGGAATCCAATGCAGTTTGACAGTAAGAATGGAAGGAGTAGGATTGGATAGTTTTTTTTAAGGACAGACTAGAACAAGGTAGGGTAGGAAGAAAGAACACTCAAGATGAGTTGTTCTGGAGCAAGGATGCACTGAGAGTATGGGAAGATTTTCTTAGGACACAGACATCCTTCTCTAGATCACATTTTTTTTTTCTTCAAATTTCTTTGTCTAAGTACACCTGTTAAGTCAAATTAGTATCAAATTAGGTAATGAGGAAGTGAATGGCGACTGAATATTCTTTTTGTTGTTGCAAAAAGCCCTTGTCCTTCTCACTAAAGATGCATTTCCAATAAAATATGTTTTATGCTTGTTAACTCTCAAAAGTTTTTAACATAAAAAGCATGCTAATAACTAATAGTTGAAGAATTAAAAAAAGTTGTAATATATTTCTGGTTTTGATTACGTATACTACTAATTATGATTACTCAGCCATAATGATTTTTATATGGCCATAGATAATTGTAAAAAATATTTTAATTTATTTTATTTTTTAAAAATTTATTTATGCATACAAGCTGGGTTGCAGGCCAGAGGCATGGGGTGGTGAGAGGGTTCACCAGAGACAGAGCGGGGAACAGAACAGGCAGATTGACTGAAATACACTGCTGAGGGGAGTAGCAGGTGAGGCAGGAGAGGTCTGCTTGTGCCATGTGGAAATCTCCCCGGCCAGGCATCAAACTTGTGAGGCTGACAGCTCCACAATGCTGCACTTAACCCACTGGGCCACCAGGCAGGCCCAAAATGTTTTAATTTGTATATATGTTTTTGTTGAGGAAAAAGATGTAAAGTGAACTAAAAGACTGTCATTTACATGAGTGGAATAAAACTGCATTAGTAGAAATTATTGCGGGGAAGGTAAAATTGAAATACATATTCAAAGAAAAATGCAACTGTATAAAATTCCTCACTAATAAGAACTTGATCTTTTTTTTTTAAAGATTTTATTTATTTATGCATACAAGAACTGGGGTGTAGGCCAGAGGGGGGCATGGGAGGAAGAGGATTCACCAGAGACAGAGTGGGGATCAGAACAGGCAGATCTACTGAAATACACTGCTGAGGGGAGCAGCGGGCAAGACAGGAGAGGTCTGCTGCCCCAAGTGGGTTAGCTCCCTGGCAGGGCATCGAACTCAGGCTATAGTGACTGGCGATAGCTTGATAGAGCTGAGACTTTAATCCCTGCTCCACCAGGGAGGCTCTGGTCATATATTTTTAAATAGATAATAGTATGCATCAAATTAGTATATTAACTGAAAAAATTTTACTTAAATTCTATAAATGTATTTTAAAAAGTGCTAAAGAAGGGCCTTTCTTTAAAATGCTGGTGTTTACACTTGAATTTATTGTTGAAATTTCTCCTTTTCCATTATTTAAGATAGGAGAGACATTTTCAGATACCAACCTGAAAATGTGTAAATGGATTACATTGTTTTCAAAATTCTTTTAGGGGAACATGAACCAAAAACTTCAAAATCATCAAAGGAAATCAGAGTAGATAGGATGTTCACATATAGAGACAGGTCTCCCTGCTAAGAAAAAGCTTGCCTTGTTTTCTAAAATGAAATTTGTCGTAATGTATTGGATCAGCTCTTTTCCTTTTCCAGTTATATTTTGGAGGGAAAAATAAAGTGAATGATGGGGTTTGGCCAAGGTTGGGAGTGGCTTGGCACTGATGGTAGGGTAGAAACACGGGAAGATTTGAAGGTGCTAGCGAGAATTCACTGTCATCTTTGGGAATCAGAGTATGAATTGAGCAAATGATACTTATGAGAAGACAACTGGGAGCAGAGAGCAGTCAGAACTGAGACAATGAGGATCTAAAACGTATTCTAAATTCACAGACTCAGAGTGTAAAACAGTGGAACGGTTCTGTATGATGGTTCGAGACTATGTTTCTGAGTTTGGTTTTTAGAAAGGGGAATGTTTTGAGTCATAACATGGGTTTATGTGCAGTGAGCTGTGACTTTAATCAATAACAGCTAAAACAGAGGTGATGAAGATCAATAGTGGTGTTGGCTGCTGGCAGCTTGGACTCAGTCCCTGACTTTTTTCAGCAACCAGAGCAAATGCTGTATGAGATTTATATAGGGTTTTGACATATGTGGAACACTTTGGGGATGGGTAATTGATCATTTGGGATAGTTGGACTTTCTGGACAGTTTAGCATTAATCCCTTTAGGAACCTAAAGTTGCATTTAAGATGAAAAGTTTGGTAAAATATAATCCATATTTTATTTTGATACTGATGTAATAGACAAAATCTTATCATTTCTTCAAGTTGGGCCCAGAACCACAAGCATTAGGTTTTTCAGGGCCTATGGTGGTGGGGGTAGGGGAGGAAGGCGGGGTGGGGGGGTGGGAGGGGTTGCTTTTTATACTTTACAGATAATCCCAGAATGTTTTGCTTTTTGAGTTTTACAGCTTCTTTTCATAGTTTTCCCCTTTCCCTCTTGCCACCCCTCTTGGGTGTTGATTGGCACTTCTATCTTGCATGTGAGGAGTACAAGCTGCCAAGGCCTAAAAGAGGGCAAGGGGACTGCTGAAGAGTAAAATACGTGGCTTTCAGTTTGGGGATTTTGTGATCTCTTATTTGGGGTTTTCATTGGGCCTCTTTGTCCCCTGTTCACACCCGCTCCCAGTTCCTTCTTGCCTGTTTTTGAAAGCTGAAG
Source organism: Scalopus aquaticus (assembly GCA_004024925.1). Lineage (NCBI taxonomy): Eukaryota > Metazoa > Chordata > Mammalia > Eulipotyphla > Talpidae > Scalopus > Scalopus aquaticus. Next base: position 23,630 of record PVIJ01013410.1, read on the forward strand.
TACATTCTAGATAGGAAGTTTCTCAAAGACACTACTCAAAACTCAGGTGTTTAGTAAGAATATGAATCTAGTGAGAAAAATAAACTGCATGTAGTCTGAAGGGATAAGCAACTATGAAAAAGCTTAGAGCTTTAGACAGTCTTGATTAGAAACGGCACTGTGAGCTACTATAAACTGCTGTATATAGTGAGATGTTAAAGGCATTTTGTTTTCACTAACAATTCCATAGCTACATATAGAAATACATGACTTCACAAGATATAAGAATGCTTTATAGTAGCATTGTTTACCATAGTAAAAAATTGTAAACAAATGAAATACTCATCAATAGAGGAATGGTTAAATGCATTTTGTTATATACTTACAATGCAGCCATTCAAAAGAATGAGGCGCTTCGGTACATACAGATTACAGTGGTTAAGAATGAAGTCTCTGGGGCCTCCCTGGTGGCGCAATGGGTTATGTCGCAGCACTATGAAGCTATCCAGAGCCAGTACAGCATGAGTTCCATCCCTGGCCAGGGAGCTGACCCACGCGGTGCAGCAGATGTCTCCTGTTTAGCCCACTGCTCTCCTCAGCAGTATTTCAGTCAATTCACCTGTTCTGCTCCCCACTCTGGTGAATCCTCCCATCCCTCACCACCACCTCTGACCTACAGCATAGCTCTTGCATGCATAAATAATTCTTAAAAAAAAAAAAGATTGGTAAACTTAACATACTATGAAGTCATCAACCAAAAAAAGCGATGGTGGTGGAGAGCTTTTTGAATTAACATTGAAGAATGTTTATGAGTCGGAAACTTTATCTCCATACTTTATTTGGTGTGGCATACATGTGTAGAGACAAGGATTGGAGGATGAACTTTCAGCAGTACCTGAACCGTATTTTCCTCTGGGTGTGGGGTAGTGGAGGCGGGAGGAGGGTATTTCCCTTTTAATTTGAAGATATTCCGAAACATTTGTTTTTTTTTTTTTTTTTACAAAAATTAGGTATAATTTCTATAACAAAAGCAATAAAGAAAAAAGACTGTCTTTAATGCTGTGTAAGTACCTTGTACTTGCCTACTTTATATCCGGAGTGATACATGCTCATTTTTAAAGACACTAACTAGGGCTTTATAGATTTCCGCTGTGAGGAATAAATGCAGTTTCAATCCATGTAGGACTCTAATTTCTTCCTATGAAGATGGACCCGATCTTGTGATCTTGTACCTAATTTGTTATGACCGTGCCATCTAAAGTACAGCAATTATGCAACCCGTTCATTTGAATTCCATTTTGCAAGTGTTTTCCGAGTACTAAACCTCACGGAAAAACGAGAGCCTGCAGGTTAAATCGGTGTCTTAAAAATAAATCACTCGGGTTACCGGAAAGAACGTAGATCTCCGAAAAACAACAACAACAATGGAAAACTCTGTAAGCATATAAACTTCAACTTGAACTTTACAAGTCGTGGTTCTTCTAACTTTCAGTAGGGCTCAGTGATTTTCTTCCCTCGGTTGTCAAGTTCCTAAAGGCATCCGAACGTGCACGGTAGCACCGCTCCAGGAAAGGCGTCCAGGGAGCAGGTCCCGTGCGGTTTGCTGCGCGGGGCTCGCCGGGGACTGGGACTGAGTCAGCTCCGCGGCGGACAAGTTCGGCGGGAGGCGCAGGGCGGGGCTTCCTCCCGCCGACTCCGAAGCCGGCTCCACTTTTCCGAGTCCACGTCTCTTCCTCTGGACAGGCGTGTTTCTTCAGGTCGGCAACGGCCAGCGTGACAGCCCCAGACCTTTAAAAAGGCAGCCGCGGCCCCGCCTCGAGGATCTCCCCGGCCGGGGCAGTCGGGCCGGCTCGGGCCAGCCCTCACGGTCTGCGGCGCGCGGCTCCTCGGGGCCGAGCCCACCGGACGCCTCGCTTCGGGAGCCCCCCTCGCGGCGCCGAACGCAGCATCCCCGGCATGGAGACCGGCTCGGACTCAGGTCAGAGGCCCGCGCGTCCGCCCCGCGCCGGGGCCCCCGGAGGCTGCGCCGGGGCGGCTAGGCCGGGCCGCCCGCGCAGGCCGCCGCGTGCCGGGTCGGCGCGGGGAGCGCTGGCGGGGCGGGCGGCGGCAGGTGGGCAGGACGAGCCGCGAGCAGCGAGCGAGCGAGGGCGGGCGGGCGCGCGAGGGGCCCGGCGGGGGGGCCGCTGGGAGGATGGCTCAGCTCTTTCTAAATATAAAACCGGCGTGAGGCGGGCGAGCGCGGCGCGGAGCCGCAGAGCCGCCGCGCGGGCCGGGCGCACCGGGTCGCGGCCGACAGACGGCGGCGGCTCCGCAGGGGCGCGAGGCTGCGGGAGCGCCGGAGTCGCGGGGGGCGGCGAGAGCGACGCGTGCCGCGCGGAGGACGCGGGCGGCGACAGCGGCGGCGGGCGGGCCGCGTGGGTGCAGCGCGGCCCGCGCGGGTGCAGCGCGGCCCGCGCCCAGCGACCGGCGGCTGCTCCCGGCCCCCGCCGCCCCGCCGGCGGCGAGCCCCCCGCGCCGCCCGTCCGCGCCCTCCCCCTCCGGCCCCTCCCTCCCTCCCCGGCGCAACATGGCTGCGGCCGCCGCCTCCGCCTCCCAGGACGAGCTGAGTAAGTGCCGCGGCGAGCCTGGGGCCGCAAGCCGGGGCCGGCGAGGCGCGGGCCGGGCGTGGAGGCCGGGGCCGGGGCCGGGCGGGAGGGCTGGGGCGCGCGGCGGTCCGCGGGGCGCCGGGCCCGGTGGGTGGGCAGGCGGCGGCCGCGGCGCTCGGGGGCTGGGGCTCTCGGGCCTGCGGGCGGGCGGGGCGCCGGCCGCCGCCGCCGGCGTTTGTAGGCCTCAGGTTTGCACCGTCACGTTGCGAAATTGAAACCGGAGCTCCGGGCGGAGCCACCTCTGCCCCGCGGTCCGCCCCGGCCCGGGGGTGGGGGGAGCCCAGCCCCCTGCCCGCTGTGCCGGGGCCGCGGAGCCCCTGGGCGGCGAGCGGTGTCCTCCCGTCTGGTCTGACCCCGCCAGGGCCCCGGGCCCCAACCACTGGGCGAGTTCAAGTCCTGGAGCTTTCAGGGCAGGAGAGACGGTGCCTTTCTGAGACACCCTAGAAATCATCCGAAAGGTCAAGAATAGGCGGTGACCCTCAGGTGGAGCAGGAAGGACGGGAGGGCAGAGAGGGTCTGGGCGCTAGCCGCAGGAGACACCGCGGGTGACAGTGCTTTCGGAAAGGAGAGCCAGAGCACACTCGACCCCTAAACGCTGCAATTTTCCGAGGCTCGGCGATCCACGTTCGGGGAGAGCAGTGGTCACCCTGAATCCCAGGCGGCTCCGCCCGCCGCCCCGTTCGCCTCGATGCTTTGTGGGAAGTGTAGTTCCAGGTCGCCGCAGGCCCGCGTCGGGGTCATGAAAATTGCATTATCCTACGACGTGTAACATAATTTTTGCCTGCGTTTGGGGTGGTTAAGTGAAATATTTTAGGTTGACGGCTCCCCCCCTCACTCCTCCTCCCCACGTTGTCCTTCCATTTATCACAGAAACAAGAAGGGTGTTTTAGGGATGATGGTGGCTTTAAATGGAATGAAGCTTGGGTGAGGTGTCTTAAGCTTTGTGAAGTTTGTTGTTACTGCCTCTTCTGATTTTCTATTTGAAAGTAGTTATAAACGTAATGATTTGTTTCTTTGCTGCGTGGCGGTTTAAAGCTACTTTAAATACATGATCTCACTTTTCCTCTCATAACAATCTTGTGAGGTAGGTAGGAATTACCCTTATTTTAAAGAGGAGGCCGGTTTAGAGATTAAGTTCTTTGCTGCTGTGACACAGAACTGGAGTAATGTTTGAAGCTGACATAAACAATTGATGTGACCCTGGGCTGGATAGTGAGTAGACAGTCTTTAGGTATAGTTAGAGATAGGGGCAGTCAGAGCTGATCGCTCAACTTTCAGTTTCATGCTGGAGCACCCCCAGGCCTGCCTTCTGAGGACATCAGCTCCCTGTTGCCGCCCCCCACCTTTTTTTGTTATTGTAGTAAAACACACAAAATTTGCCATCTTGACCATTTTTAAGTGTACAAGCCAGTGATACTAAGTCCATTCATGTTGTTATGCAGTCATTATCACCATCCATTTCCAGAACACTTCATCCTGCAAAACTGAAACTCTCAGCCCTTTAAACCCTGACTCCTCCTCCTCCTCTACTCCTGCCCTTGGCCTCCACCAGTCTACTTCCTGTCTCTGTGATTTTTGACTCTTAGTTATCCCGTGGAAATGAGGTCTTTCTGTATTTGTCTTTTTGTGGCTCTTTTATTTTGCTTAGCATGATGTCTTTAAGTTTCATCCATGTTATAGCATATGTTAATACAGCTGTGTGCTGCCTGACTATGTTTTGGTCAAGGACAGACATGGTGTGCTATCATGGTCCATATAGATGCACACATATATTTTTGTGTGTGTGTATGTACATGTATATATACACACACACACATAGCTTAGTTGTGCAGTAGGTCACACCACAGTTTTATGTGCGTATACTCTGATGACTGTCACACAAGGATGAAGTCCCTTAACGTATCCCTGTCATTAAGTGACTCATGACTCTACTTCTTTTCTTCATAAGGCTGAATAATCCCTTGTGTGTATATACCACATTTTTTCCTCCCCCCCCTTTTTTTTTAAAAGATTTATTTATTTATGCATACAATGCTGGCCAGAGGTGTGGCCAGAGGTGTGGGGTGGTGAGAGGATTCACCAGAGACAGAGTGGAGAGCAGAACAGGCAGATGGACCAAAATACACTGCTGAGGGGAGCAGCGGGCAAGGCAGGAGAGGTCTGCTGCGCCATGTGGGAATCTCACCGGCCAGGTATTGGACTGGTGCTGCAGTGGCTCTGGATAGCTTCATAGTGCTGCGCTTAACCCATTGTGCCACCAAGGAGGCCCTCCTCCTCCTGATGGACACTTGGCGATGCTTCTGTGTTTTAGCTATTGTGACAAATGCTACTATGAAAATAAATGTACGTATGTCTCTTTGAGACTCTGCTTTCAGTTCTCTTGGATATATACCCAGAAAGGGGGATTGCTGGATCATATGTTAGTTCTATTTTTAATGTTTTGAGGGCGTGATAAGCTGTTTTCCACAGTAGTTGTACCATTTTATGTCCCTAGCAATACACTGACAGTACACAAGGGTTTCAGTTTTTCCACACCCTTGCCAGTGCTTGCTATTTTTTTGTTTTTGATAGTAGTCATTCTATTGCATGTGAGGTAGTCTTTTAAAATTGTTGTTCTTCATGATATCTTAGTTCCTATTGCACTACTAAACATGTTAAAATGCAGATTACCAGTTAGAATGGGGAACAACACTAGAAAATTGGCTGTCATTCGTAGCTGGCTGTGTTTATGTTTGTATGTATGCCGTGTGCTGCTGTACATCAGGCACCTGTTAAGGGGCTAGTAGTATTTTTGGTTAAGGAACTTAATAACTTCAGCAGTTATTGATAAAGCTAGGAACAGATAATTCCAGTCCTTGCTTTTCTGTTGTTTACTTTGGTCAAATCATTAATTGTTGGTCACACGTATCAGTTGACTTGGCTTCTGTATCCTCTAGGAGACATTAAATATTTGATAGTTGGTACCGTAGAATAATCAAAACCATACATTTTTACTAGCTAAGATGTTTTAAACAAACCACTTTTAGTTTCAGAATGGCTATAATGAGAGATAGCCGATAAAAATATGCTTGTGAAAATTCTGCCTTAATAAAAGGAGCTAAGTATCTGTATGTTTGCTGGGATGTTATGTCTCACTAGTAGAGGATAATAAAAGCAAACTACTAGAGGCTGGCATTGCCTCCCCCCCTTAATATTTTATTGTAGAAATGTTAAAAAGTACAGAGAAGTTCAACTTTCATATACTCAATACTTATATGCTACGTTTGCTGTTTTACTAGCTTTATTCTTTGTCCCTCTTTCTACTCATCTTCAAAATTTTCATTTAAGCATTTTATTATTTTAAAAAAGATTATGGTAAAATGCGCAGTTTATCGTCTTAATTTTTTTCTCTCAAATTTTTTTGATTTGTCACTCATTTACATAACTACAGTTTTGGGAGCACTGTGTTGTGCTCCGTAAGTGCACATGCCTCATTCACCTCCTCCCAAAGCGCAGTGCTGCCACCCTGTCATCTGTCCTCTGCCCCCCTCTGGTAGTAACCAGTATCTTAACAATTTTAAGTGTACAGTTCAGTGGCATTAAGTGCTTCAATCCAGATGTTTCCAGTTGGAAACATCAGTGTGCCTTCTCTTAAGTATTTAGTGTTGTTTTAAGTGCTTTTTTGGGGGGTCAGATTTTTATTTGTCAGAATAATCCTTAGAGGTAGGTAAACTTCTTGTCGCTGTTTTATGAATGGGAAGCAGGCTTCTTTGGCTCCCAAGGTCCTGTTGCTAGTAAGCAGTGGAGTTGGAATCGGATCCCAGTTGTCTCACTCCAGTGTGTGCTCATAACAGACCTTTAGACCATATTACCTCTGTGCACTATAGTCAGAGCATTCATGTTGAAAAAAGATAATTGCTTTTGGATGTATTGCTAAATCCTCAGATGTTACTTGAATGCAGCTATTTGACTACTATTTCATGTCGCTGGGGGCTGCAGAGGAGCAAAGCCTAGGAGTGCAGTTATTCTACTATGGAGAAGAAAGAAGAAGAATACAAGTAAACAGATATATAGGGACCAAGATTTATGATTATGTGGTACAGATAATGTTCAAGTAGTAGTATCATTAAATGTTGAAAGTAATATTATTAACCACCTGTGATCCCAGGTCTTTCATTTAGAGCTATATAACTGGCAATACTGCGTCCCTCTAGATTTCAAGTCAGCATTTGTACCTTTGCATTTGAAGTGATGACATGTCATAAATTTAAATCTATAGCTCCTTTCAGTTGTATTTGTCATCATACTTTGCATTTTCTCTTGAGACACAGAATTGACTAGGTTTTTTGATTTCATTTTCTTTCTTAACATTCACACATGAAAATTGTCAAAAGGTAAGCAAGATGACCTTGGGTTGGAATTTGTTAGATTTTTTTTTCCACAAATGTCATGTTAATTGTCACTTTGCATGAGATGATTGTCAGAATCATAGTAAAGCTAATGTTTATTAAAGCTTACCTTGTGTTTTAATCCCTTTGTAGGTATTAACTGATTGAATCCTTGCCACGAACCTGTGAGTGATGCTATTACTGTCTCACTGGTGCAGCTTCCCTTATACTGTAGGGTTAGGGCTTGAAAACTCAGGTTCTCTGATTCCAAAGTCTGATAATTTTGCTCTACCACTGTTTTACTTTCTGTAAAAGGAAAATACTCAGTTTATAGCAGAATCAACATGACTTTTACACCCAATGTCTTGCTAGTCTCCAGAAGAATCACCTATCTTGTGTAAATTGTGGCAATATTCTGGTGTTCATTGAACAGAACATACTAGATTTCTGGGATCAGATGTAAAAAATATCAAAGAATGAGTTCTGACTATTCAAGGCAGTCCTGAAATCTAGCTTGTCATCTGTAGTTTTCTCTTTATATTTGGGGTGATATGACTATGGCATGAAGTGAAATTCAGTGCAGGGCACGTGGGTTCATTTTCTAATGTTATGTTCTGTCAGGTCATGGAAAAGTTGACATTGAAGTTATATTTCAGTGGTCAGTGGGGACATTTCTGATAGAGAATGGGGAACCTTTGAGACTTTCCGCGTGCTCAGCTGTTTAGTGGTGTCATATTCTGAGCTTTATAATTACAAGATCTCCTTAGAATTTGATCTTCATTGGAATAAAGACAGCTTGGGAAGTAGTAATGAACTGTAATCTTAAAGCATGTATTTTCAGTTTCACTATTTAATATAGCCACTAGAAACTCTTAATTACAAAAGTTGGCCACATAGTCAACATGTCAGGTGACTTCTGAAACAGTCTTTGCCAGTGCCAGGAATCCAAATGGATCTTGTAGAAGAGGAGCAGTGGGAAGCTGGGTGTAGCTGTGTTGGTGAATGTGACTCTGGGGGCATCTGAACTAGCCCCAGAGAGAGAGAGAGAAGCTGTAATGACAGCCGCCGTGCAGCTAGACTGATCTTTGTAGAAAGGCTAAATCAAGCCTGCATCATTTAAATTTTGGTTGCTTAACCAAATAGAAAGGTTAAAAGGGGAAATAATGATTTTTTATTTTTAGCAACTTCTATTCTAATTTTTCACTATTATCCCATTCTGTTTTAAATTATGCTTTCAGTGAATTGTATTATTTAATAGAGGTCAGTGTTGGTGAGACTACTTGGCAAAGGGGCATTTGACTGTGTTCAGAAGACAGATATTAAAATGCAGGCACTGCCCGGGTGCTTACATGGTGTGACCCAAGTTGCTGGTCTCTGGTTTCAGGCCTGACCAGTCTCTGCCTTGATGTGAGTAATCTTATGACTTGTTTTTCCCACACATTTTTCAGTTCAATAAACAGACTCATCACAGGTCTTATAATTCAGTGTAGAGACAGACTTTTATATAAATAATTGGTAGGAAGCATGATATGAAAAATGCCTAGCATAGATCTTTGGGAACATTAAGGAGAGGAGTCTTCCAGGCTAAGGGAACAGTAGCTTGAGCTAAGAAATAGGTGCTGGAAAACATGCCTTTTTCAGAGGAAGCTTGAGGAACTCTGATAATACTGGAATGGGGTGCTTTGGCTCCACAAAGTACTAGGAAGGTAAATAAAATTAGGAATTTGAGACTTGGCCTCTGCCTTTCAGTTTGGAATCTTGGGCATATTAACTTCCCAAAGTCTCAGTTTCTTTCTCATAAAGTTGGGATAATAAGAAATACTTGTTGTGTTGTTAGGATTATTATACATGAAAATGTGCTGTATAAACCATTAAGCTCGATAAATTGTTATTTTTAGTGGGTGGCAGGGAAGCTGAGAAGATAGGTTGGAACTAGCTTGTGTAGGAATGCCAACACAACTAGTTCAGACTTTATTCTGTAGACAGCAGAGACTCATAAAGGGTTTCAAGCCGGGGTGTAACTTGAGTAGATTGATTTTATAAGGATAACAGGTGGCTGTGGTGTAATGTTGATTGCCAGGATTCAGGGACCAAGAGCAGTGCGGCTAATTATGAGGGCAAGGGGATGGTCAAATAAAAGAAACTTAAGTTCCAAATTGGGACACTGGGATTGAACTTGACAAGGAAGTAATATAATCTAGAGTCCCTAGTATAGGCAGAAATTATCGGCTAAGTAGATGAGATTTATTCAAGGGAGGGGGGAGGTGGAGATGATTCCAAGAATCTACCTGAGAGGTTGGGGTTAGGGAGGAAGGGCGGAGAGTGTATAGCTGCCAGACTCCTTAGGAAATGGTAAGTGGAGAAAAGAGAGAGCAGGTTCGTGTACAACAGCTAAATTATTTGTTGAATGAATAAGATAAATCATTGAGGTACCCAAACTGATTTGTTTAGGAAGACTGTTTTGAATAGTGGCTAAAAGCACAGGTATTAGAGTCAGAGCTGGTTTTGAATCCTGGATCTGCTACCTTTATTTATTTATTTTTTTTAGTTCATGTCTCTGAAAAAGCCCCTAACCCTGGGTCTTGCTTTTCTCATCTTTATTTATTTTTAAGAATTTATTTATACATGCATGTAAGATCTGGGGTACAGGCCAGAGGTGTGGGGGGTAAGAGGATTCACCATAGACAGAGTGGGGAGCAGGACAGGCGGATTGACCAAAGTACAATGCTGAGGGATGAAGCAGGTGAGACAGGAGAGGTCTGCTGCGCCCTGGCCCAGAATCGAACTCGTGTTACAGTGGCTGTGGATATCTTTATAGCTGAGACTTCACCCCTTGCGCCACCAGAGAGGCCCTGTTTTTCTCATCTATAAAATGGAGTAACAAAATTTATTTTTATGGGATTGTTGCAAGAATGGGAAGAGATGCATGTTAAGAACTTGGCATAGTGCTAGGCAGGTGGATTACAGATCTGTGGTGAGTCTGGTTCTAAAACTTGGCAGAGGGTGGGGTGGGGGTGATAGTGGAGTCACAGGAATGCATGGATTGTCCAGAGAACAGCGAGGGGGTGTGCATATTTAGGAGTGAGAAGATGGAAGAACCAGGCATCAGGAGAAGACTAAGGTTTCCAGCATTATGACTATTAACTATTTGCATTCTTATATGCTAACATATGTGACCACCCACTAATACTCAGGTGAAACTTAAGTAATTCAGATGCTTTCTTCCAATTTCAGTATAAGGTTTTGTATGTTTATCATATATTCACATATATGTGATAAAATATATGTTGTATTGGCAATGGAGTAGTCTTCAGTGAATAATCACAGTGTATTTTTTTTAAAGTATCGGCATATTACTTTTGCACAATAAATTTTCTTTGTGGACATATACCTTAATTTTTTCCAATTTTGTACTCACTGCTCTTTTGGAATTGCAAAGCAGGGCTTTTTAGGAGATCTTAGCAGACATGGAATAAGTGCTTTTTTTTTTTTGTTTTTGAAAATGGTGGCTATGAGTATAAATCTTTTAATTGTTTTTTTTTCCCTGGTGTTCTAAATAATAGATTCTTTATACAATTGCATATGTCCGAGTGGATGAACATACCATTGGTGATCCAGAGGATTTTTGTCAAGACTGGATAAACCATGTATCACATTGATTGTAGAGGTTAGTAGATTCAGTTCCTTAGGATGTGTGCTTTTTTTTAAAGTAGCATATAAAAATGCCTAGGTTTTAAGCAATTTCATCCCTGGATCTTCATGGGTTTTTTTCCTCCTTTGTTGGTTACCCTGAGAGAATTAGTGAAGTTCATGTTCATTTGTATATGCCTGTACCCTCTGTTCTCTGTGATAAACAGTAAAAACAGCAACAACAACAACAAAAACAACAAAAACCAAGAGAAAGATAAAATTTGAACATGTCACGTAGTAGTGTGCCCAAGAAAAGACCACTAGTTTATCAGTAGCATTGTCTGCCACAACAAATGATTTTATATGCTCAGGGATATCATTATGGGGTTGTTTTATTTGTGAAAAGCAGTCTTGAGAAAAACATTGTCATAGTAATTGGATGTTCCTAATTCTTCCATTTTGACCTACCCTGTGATGGGACAGTCACTTAATTCTACTTCATTCTGGTGTCAAGTTTTGCTCTCAGATGATACTACTACTCAGATGGTCTTTTGATTGAAATTCAGCTGATAATTCTCTGCTATCATGAGCTCAATATCTAGTGAGTCACTGGGGCTTTGTAGCTTTAATCCAACGGTACATTTTATTGCTACCCTCTGATTTAGCTATTGGATTCCCTGGTCCCACTGTATCCTACTGCCTTGCAGTCAGAAGATTGCTGATGATGGTGTGAGGCGTTCATTTAAGTGAAATTTGAGGGCAGGAATGAATGTTTTATAAAACAGTTCAGCTTTAGAATGAATTTTGGTTTATTTTTACTATTTCATGTACCTTCATTCTAGCAGAGAGAAATGAAAAGTTGGGAGGTTGGAGGAATTGTTTAGGATGGAAGTGAGAACATTGTTTATTCTTTCTTAGATTATTTCTTTTTAGAGCTTTTAGGTGATATATTAATGTCATTATGATATACCCCAGGCAAGCAGGTCAAACCACAATTGCTGGGATTTAAATAGTGACTTAAAAAACATTCTGGAGTTTATACATACAAATGAGCATTGTTGTATGTAATTAGCTGCTTTGGGTGGATCTTAACTATCATACATTTGACTTTTATGCAGTGTGAACTGTTGCATAGTATATATTATCTTCTCTAATCTGGCTTTCATAAACTAATCTTTCTGCTCATCAGTTTACTAACACTGACTTCTAACTGGGTATCTGCCAGCTGCTGTCTCTGGGGCAAAGTGCCTCCCTTGGAGGTGGGCGTGTTTGTGTACCTCAGTGTATCTAGAGCCTGGCACTATATTCATTAAATTTAGGATACAGATGAGGGCTGCTGCGTCCTTATCACTTGGCCCAGTCCTGCCAACCCACCCCTTTGGGCTCCTCTGGCTGGAGAGTGGCAGCTCTTCTAGGAACTGTAATGGAGTATTTTTTTTTTGGGAAATGGTTCCTCTTCCCACCCTTAGCTTAATATATTTGTGTATGTGGACTTCATGTCATTCTCTTTTTTAAGTCACATTTGCATTTAATGGCTTAAAACTTTTAAAAAGGTGGGGGGGTTGTGTAAGCTTGTATTTAAAAACACAAGACTAGAGATAATAGCTTTAAACATTAAATCCTAAAGAAATATCTTGCTGGCTTCATTTGGATTTTGACAAATATTAGCGTGGCATTTAGTGAATTGAAATGGCATTTAGCGGTCAATAGATGATGTGAACTTTACCAGTTAGTATTTGGTTAGATTTATAATTCACATTATTGATCTATCTGAAAATACTGAGTATTACTTACAAAATCTGGATGGCAGCAAGGACTTCCTTATTTTTCATAGTTTTAGCCTTAAACTCCTAGTTGGAGAGACTATCTAAGTCCAGAGGAATTTATCCTTTTCTGCCCCTCACATCCATTTTTTTTGGTGAGTTTCCTGTGATTTAGTTCTCTTGTGCTTTTCTGAAAATAGTGTTTTGGAAACATCCATGTCAGCTTGGACATGAGACCTCTCCGTTTCATTGGTCTGCACACATATATTCACTTTTGTTCAAGCATTTCAGGTATTTAGTTTACTCTTAAAGATTTGGTGTCATGTGGGGTAAGGCCTTACTGCTCTTTATTTTCTGCTCCTTCATTGGTTCATCCCTTCTCTCCATCTTTTTCTTTTCTACCTTCTCTGCAATAACTATTGATCCCCTTCTGTTTTGGAGAAGAATCCTTCTTAAGTGGCCAGAGAAGAAAGGCTGAGACCTTCTGGACTCTTCTAAGAAGGAATCCCTCTTCTCCCTCCTCCTTTTCTTTATTTTTATTTTTTAAAACTCTAAGCAGTTGTCATGGTATTAAAAAAACAATTATAGTCCCTTTTCTAAAAGATTCTGTCAGGTTTATAAATTGTAGACAATTTATTCCCTTGCTACAGGTGTTAGATGTAGAAATTTTTCTAAGTAACTTTTTAATGCAGGAAGAATATTTCATGCATTCAACAGGTATTTGGGTAACCATGCTCTGAAAGGCATTGAGTTATGTGCTGGAATATCAAGAGATTAGGCCACAATTTCTCTAACTGAAAAGCCCTGGAAATGGATTGAGACTAATGAGTAGGCAGTCTGGTGGAGTCAGATTCAAGTCACCCCTCAAAGAGCTGTGATAGTCTAGGAAAGGGAAGATTGCAGTTACCTGTAGCCAAAGATAACAAGTGCCAGGAGAGATGTAGCAAGGTCTGTCATAGTTTGTGGGAGGAGGATTTGGGGTGTGTCAGTGTGAGCTATCTAATATTTGAGCTGGACATTGAATAAGAAGGATTATCAAGAGATAAACAGGAGAGGTTGGTTTACCGAAAGAGTTGAACTGGAACAATGTATGGTACACTTAAGAAGTTACTGTGATTTGGATGGCTGTTGGGGAGTGACGAATGCTGGTTGAGATAGCCCTTGAGGCTTGGCTGGCCCACTCTTAACTAGGACTCCCTTTCTGGTCTGATATTTACCCTTGGCATATGCTCGATGCTTTTTATTTGTTTTCATATACTTTTATAGAAGTATGTTGTTTGTCTTTTCTTGGCAAAGACTTTCCATATGTATTTGTACACAGTTGTAAGCTGATTTAAACAAAAATGAGGCACTTACTCTAAGGAATCAGGGAATCTTCTGGGAACAAGAGGTGTACTCAAGAGGGGATTGGACCTGCGCACTTACAAGTCATCCAGTTCTTCCAGCTTTTCTTGTCATTCTTTCTTTAAACTAGCTGCTTCTAATTTTGTGCTCCATGGGTAGGCTGAAGATGCCTGTGTCATAACTCTTGACTTAGGCCCAGACGCACAAGGGAGGCTTGATTCTGGTCCCAATTCTGAATTCCTGAGAGAGGGTCAGTTTGCATCAGTGACCTATGCTGACATGTTGGCTGTGGCCAGGGTGTAAAATCACGTCCATAGTTGCCTAGTAAGGCTTAGTGCCATCTCCACCCACATTGCTTCAACTCTGCTGTAATTTAGGAGGAGCTTTGGGTTGGGAGTTGAACTGTCACTTACTAGCTTTGTAATGTTGCTCAACATTGATAATGTATTCGGGACTCTGTTTCCTTATCTGTAAGTTGTAGCTAATATCACCTACTTTAATAAATAGTACTTTAGAGGAAGGTACTGCTGTCTTCTGGTGTATTCTTGATGTGTAAAAACTTCTATAGGTTCAGTTTATAATTCCATGTCGCATTTGCTTGGTAACCTCTTGGAAGTTAGTCAGATTTTAGGCCCCATCTATAAATACAGACTGCAGCTGTCCATTCACAGTGTTTTTGTGAGCCTTGGAAGTCTGTAGTATGAAACTGTTTTGTGCCTGTAATGTATTTACATATTTGTGAATCAGAAGAAACGAAATACCACTAGGGAGAATGTTTCCTTTGAAATATTCTTTCATAGTCTAGTGTATTTCCATGGTAACTTAATAGATCTTCCTCAAAGTGTCCTGTAGCTTTAGATGATTATTTTCTGAGTGTGAAGGGCAGTTAGTTGTCTGAGTGTTTCCGACCTTCCCTTTCAATTTCAGTCTTCACTTGAGACCTCTAACCTAATTTATAACAAAATTTAATACCTGAAAAAATAATGTTCCATGTAGAAAATGTAAGCAGTCGTAAAAAAATCCAATGCTTGTCCCCCAGAAATATAAATTTTCTCTTCTTAATTCACCAAGTAATTCATGATCATGAAATAAATTTACTAATTAAACAAGTAAGGAAAAAGACTCCTGAAATTCCACCACATGGACATAATCACTACGTTAAATATAGTCCTTCCGCTATTCTTTTGATGGTGTATACTTTTCTTGCATACTTTGTTAAGAAAGTTTTGATGTTCAAATTGTCATAAAAGGTGATACATCTAAGAAAACTGATTTATTACTTTGTCTTTTACATGTTTTTTTCCTCATAAGCGATGAGTGAAAAACCAGTAATTGCCTTTCCCAATCCTTTGAGAAAATAGCCTTTCCTTTTTGATCCCCCTCTCTCTTCCCCTCCCTTCTGCCTTCAGGCCTACTCCTTAACCTTTCCTTAACTCAGAAGCCAAAGTTATATACTTTTGAAGCGATCTGAAGAATGAGTGATTTATGTGGACAGTTTTATTT
Source organism: Scalopus aquaticus (assembly GCA_004024925.1). Lineage (NCBI taxonomy): Eukaryota > Metazoa > Chordata > Mammalia > Eulipotyphla > Talpidae > Scalopus > Scalopus aquaticus. Next base: position 38,861 of record PVIJ01013410.1, read on the forward strand.
CTCAGGAATATTTACACATTTTCAGGAGTATGAACGACTAATGATGAAATGAAGCCCTTAAACCAGGGTTGGTTATTTCTTCCTTGGGGAATAGAAGGAAGGCGAGTCCCTTCTTTCTCTTTAGATAGAGAAAATAAAGAGACCTAAATATGAACTAGAGAATTATTTAATGGAAAGGAAATGAATGTGTTTGTTTTAAGTAGATAATTCCTCCCCTGAATCTAATAGTTCACATAAACTAAGCTGGAAATTATTTTCATTTGGTGACTTAAGAGTCTCAGAGTTTTTGATATATTTTCTTTGAAATTAATTTTTTTAAAGACTTAAATTTTTTAAAGCAGTTTTGGGATTATAATAAAACTGAGAGGAAGGCACAGACATTTCCCATATACTCCCTGCCCTCACAGTTTTATAGTGTCCTCTATTGTCAGTATGACTCACCAGAATGGTGCATTTTTTACCACAAATGAGCCTACGTGGACACATCACAGTCACCCAGTCTCTAATTCTCATAATGGTTCACTCATGATGCTGTATGTTACTATATGTTTAGAAAAAGTACAAGGGCATGTGTTCATCATTATAATTTTGTTTGTAGTGTTTTCATTGCCCTAAAAATCCTCTGTGCTTGACCTATTCATCGCTTCCTTTCTGGTAACTACTGATCTTTTTTACTGTCTCTAGTTTTGTAATTTCCAGAACATCATGTTGTTGGAATTGTGCAGTATGTAACCTTCTCGTACTGGTTTCTTTCACTTAGTGATATTCCTTTAAGTTTCCTCTGTCATTTTAAGGCTCCACAGCTCTTTTCCTTTTAGCACTATGTAATATTCCTTTCTTGTATATACTACAGTTTATTTAGCCATTCATCTACTAAGGGACATCTTGGTTGCTCCCAAGTATTGGCAATTATGAATAAAACTGTAACATTCATGTACAGGTTTTGTGTCGACATAATTTTTCAACTCCTTTTGGTAAATACTGGGGAGTACAGTTATGTTTAGTTTTGTAGGAAACCTCCAAACGATCTTATAAAATGACTGCCATTTTGCATCCCCCACCAGTACATGCTGTTATTTTTACTCTTTCATATTCTTTAAGGTTTCTAACATTAAAATTCTGTGATTTAAATTTTCTTCCTTTTCCTTTATGTATTCTTTAAAAGATTTTGCTCTGTATATTAATTTTTCTAAAAAGTATATTTTACTAAATAATACTTGATTAGTACATGAAACTATAGAAAAATTGCTGTTTATTCCTTCCCCTTTTACATAGTTTAATCATAAAAAAGTTATTTTGTCATATACACTTTTTGAAATAATGAAATATTTCAAGTACGAAGAAATGGAGAGAGTAGTCTCAGCAACATTTATGTGCGTCCTACCTGTCTTTGTCAAATCTTTTCTCTTCCTGCTATTAGCTTCAGGTCTTTTGCATTTTTAAGAAATAAAATTTGCAGATACAATACAAACTCCATGTGTTACTCCCTCCCCTTTCTTCCCTCCCCTCCCCTCCTCTCCCCTTCCTTCCCTCTCCCTCTCCCCTCAGATGTTATACCTGTAACCTATATATCGTATGCAAAATATATATACACACATACTGAATTTTAAAAGTTCCATAAATGGAACTATACTTACATATCTGTCTGCAGTTTGCTTTCTTTGATCTTAGTTTGTAGATCCTGTCATGTTGCTTCATGTGACATGTAACTATGCCTGTTTTCACTGTCATATGATCTGGCCACAATTTCTTTACCCGCTCTGCAGTTGACTGTTTTTATTCTTTGTTCTTTTACTGACCCTGTGAGCTCTTCTTCCAGATATCTTTGTGCTTGTCTTTCCCTGGGAGTTTTCTCTAGGGTAGTGATACACAGCGTGTGGCCTGAAGACTAGGGAATTATTTCTTAATAGGGAGTTTGCAGCAAAATGTCTAGCACCGATGACTTAATTTAGATAACATTTCTTGTCCTAGACAGTTTTCTCAGGGAAGGATGAAGTGTTCCTTATCTCTGCTGACTGCTGGCAAGGTTTGTAAGGGGGCTGCTTTGGCAAGCATTATTTTGGGGTGCCTTACCCTGGAGTAGAATTGCCAGGACGAGGGGTCTGTGCCTCTTCTTCCAATTTCCTGGAGATGACTTATCGGAGACTTGTGCTTTAGAGACCATGACGGTGTGCACCCCAAGGCCTGTGACTGCCTGGTTTGTTCCCAGTCATTGCCAGCATTTGGTGCTTTAATTTGGGAAGTTCTTCTAAAGTGAAGGATGTGAAATTGAATCTCATTACTGTGTTAATTTTGCTTGTTCCTGATCAGTGTGATCTCTGCTTTTATTCTTTGTCTTTATAAAAAATTTGAATTAATTTACTGTCTTCTTGGCTTGCAGGATTTTTTTTAAATATTCTGTGTTCAATTCCTTTTCATTTGAAAGTGTAGCTTATTTCTTTATGTTGTGATTTATGATATTTTGAAATCTTAATCTATTAGTCTTTTATATTTTATACTGGATCTTTGTGTTCCCTTCTCAGTTTTCTATTAAAAACATTAACATCTTGCTTTTTGCACTTGACATTAATCTGTCTGTGAAGGAGTTAGGCATTTTTTTTAAATGGAGAAAATTTATTTATCCACCACTTTCTTTGCTTAGTTCTTCTGATTCCCCATAGTCTGTTTTCTTTTTGTCAGTTGTCTGTCATACCCATTTTTTGAGCACTTTTCCCTCTATCCATAAACATTGCTGTTTTGAGCAATCTGTCTTAGGTCTTCTGTTTTCTTTCTAAGTGCAAGTACCATAGACACATGCAGTACATCTGGCAAACATCCTTGCCTGTTCCTTCTTCACGTTTTATGCCCATGATCTCCAAGGTCTTACATGTAGGGTTTCAATAAGTACTTAATTGAGTGCACGAATGAAGGAGTGATCTGGAGAGGGCGGTTAGTGCATCATAGCAGAAGTAGGGAAATGGGAGAATTTGGAGGAGGAGAGAATATAGGTGAGCAGAGAGGAGAAAGGATGAGTTGCAATTTGACATGTTTGGTGTTAGTTTATTATTTACAATAGTGAGCTTTCTCTGGTAGTGGTGTTTTCTGAGCTTTGAATTTATACATTTTCCTGTTGTGTTATGAATACCTCATTAATTAGACAAATTCTTGCAGTCTTTTGGTGATTCTCTCAAACTGGGCTCCTTGTATAAAGTACAGTATATTGTTTAGTGTCCTATGGAGAATAAGGTCATTGTTGTAGACTGTTACATGATGTAGGCAAAGATTTTTATACTGCAAGTCGGAAGGTCCTATTCTAGATCTTGCTCTGCTGCTAATTGCCTCTGGGACATTCAGTAAGGCCTTAAAACTCACTGTACTTTTTATGTCATTGTTTCAGTTCTCTTCAATTCTGAGTCCAGGGTAGAAATCTTTCTTTGTACAAGTTTCAAAATAAAATTTTTTTCTTGACTTTGGCATTGTTACATGGATGTTTATAATACTTCATTAAATGGTATATTTATATTTTTGTGCATTTTTCTGTTTTATTTCACAATGAAAAAGACTTAAAAAAAACACAAAAGACTATGTTTCTTAATCCTTCCATGTACCAAAAAAATATTCCAGTTGGGCTAAAGACTGAGTGCAGAAAGCAAAATCATAAGAACTAAGAGCAAACATAGATAAATCTCTGTGCCAGGGTTTTCAGGGCACGCCCAAGTTCAGTGATTTGCTGGAAGGGTTTATAGGACTCCACATATACGCATACTCACAGCTAGGATTTATTATAGTGGAAGGGAACAAAAAAGCAGATTCAGCAAAGGGGAAAGGCACATGGGGTGAAGGAAGCCAGGTGTAAGCTTCCACGCGTTCTCTCCTGGTGGAGTCACACAGACATGCTTAATTCCTCTAGCAACAAGTTGTGACAACATGGATGGCATGTTGTCTACCAGGGATGCTCATTAGAGATTCAGTGCTGAGGGTTTTTATTTGGCGCTAGTTACCTTGGAACCTTCTGCCTAGCATGTGCCAAAATTCCAGCTTCCCAGAAGGAAAGCAGATGTTCTGCATAAACCCTATTGTTTGTACAAATAGCTGAGACATGGTGAGCCACTCTTACCAGTTCTGGGAATGGTGGGATCTCGCCTGAAACCCAGGTTTCCAGGTACCAGCCAAGGGTCAGCCTTACCAGTAGGCATTCTACAGATGACGGTCCCAGCATGCTCTTAGCTTTTTTTCTGCACAGTAGGATGTTTTTGATAATCCAGGATTGAAAAGTCATTTGTAAGCATGACTGGAAATTGAGAAATCATAAGAAGATAGATTAGTAAATTTATATTTAAAATCTATTGATAAGATAGGAAAAGAAAGTACTAGAGAGTCACGAGGAATACTAGGAAAAGTATTTGGAATATATGGGAGAAACGGGAGTTTTTTCTCAATATGTTAAAGCTTTTACAAGTCAGCAACTCAAAAGAATAATAATTTGCTGAAGAAGAAATTTCAGTAAATAATATCTGGAAAACGTACTTTATCTCAGTAATAAAGTGAACAACAGTATGATCTTTCTTCATCTATCATATTCAGCTAAGATTGATTACTCTGATTGGGTATAGGGAAATCATTGTTTACATATTCTGCTGGTGGTATAAACTAACACTGCCTTTTTGAAGGGCCTTTTCCCCAAATCTGTTAATCTTGGTGATATGCATATGAGCACACAGATACACATGGATAAGGATGTATCCTCTGGAACATTGTTTGTAGTAAAACTGGTAATAGAGGGCTATGCAAATAGGGGGCTAGTTAAATAAATTAAACTGCTCTGTAGGCTCAGTTGCCATGTAGCCATCTTCAATTAGATCTTTGTATAGTGAGTGCTGAGGAAAGATATCAAAGATACCATACATACCAAAAAAATTAAGTGTATTTCATTTGGCATTAAAATGTAGCCTGAATGGATATATGAAATAATTTGTAATCTTCGGTTATCCCATCCATATGTTTTATTTCATTGTGGGAGAATAGGGCTATTTGAAATACACAGCTTTACACTATATTATCATTCTAAAATTTGAAAAGTTCTCAGATATGTATATTACTCTCCAGGGGTTTAACGTTCTTTATGTTAATTAAAAGGGGGGGAAAGGACAATTTGTAAAATAGTATGTGATATTACAGTTTTTAGGTTAAAATGTTAGTGTATGAAGAAGAAAAAATAATAATTCAGAATGTATCTCCCATATAACAGTGATTGTCTGATATGGTAACATCTTTAATTTTTTCATAAGTGAAATGAATTTGATAGACGTTTGAATAAGATAAAGTTGAAATTGTGGAGAGGAGGAAACTTGTCCCTGACTCTGAAATACTGTTTGTCGCATCTCAGATATTTTTGTAATGATCTGAAGGATCTCAGTTCCTGTAACTAAAACAGCATGTGAAAGATGAACCTGAGGTTAGGTTCCTTATGAATTTCCAGAATGTTTGGGGGCATTGCTTCTTGTTTCTGAACAGATGTTTTTGGAGACCTGGGCCTAATTTGAACTGTCACTTTCATGAGTCTGTTTCCAGGGCTGTGGGTAAAGGCACAGGCTTCACATTCTTTCTGTGCCTCTAAAAACACGATTCAAGGACTGTACTATTGCTAAGTCTTTACTCTGTATTTTGCTGTGTTTGACAGGCTGAAAAATTTAGTAGTTGACTTTATTTGCACTTAATATACCTTTCTTTTCATAAAGCTTGAAGGTGAATCTCTAAAATATAGCTGTGTGTCTTGCGGTGACATAGTGTCAGTTACCTCGCTCCTCTGCAGAGGGCTTTCTCTCATCCTCAGTTGCACTCTGCCTGTTTTCGCCTGACTCCACATCATGTTCGGTCCCCTTTCTGGCATTCCCATTGTAAATAATTTTATTTTGTTTAGGATGTTATACTTTCCTTCCCAGTTAGGCACTATGTTGGGTTATATAGACAGCACCCGAATAAGTGATTGTATAAAAAATGAAAGGGACCAGGTATCACCTGGTGTTTGAAGTCTCTGGCACAGAGTCCTTAGTTATGAAGACTTGAACCTTCTGCCTTTTTCCACAGAACAGTTCTCCAGTGTCTGTAACTACAATCTGTAGGCATTTGCTACTGCCTGCGATCTGTGAGACAGTGAGGCGGAGTCTCCTTACCTGTAACTTCCACAAAAATGGTGAATTGAATTCTTCTTTCTTCAGAACTCCTTTTGCAGTTACCAAATAAGAGCATTTGGGTAGAGTCAGCCTGTCTGCCTTTCCTCTCTTCCCTCATTTTTTTCTTTTATTTTTAATTAAAAAGAAACAAACTTAAGACTGTATATTTCCTACAAGAGGTAGAGACTTTGTATTTCACTCTCCCCGCCCCC
>PVIJ01013411.1:0-13409 GCA_004024925.1 Scalopus aquaticus
CGGGGCGTGGAGGACGGGGCTGGGCGCGGGGGGCGGGCTGGGCGCGGGGGGCGGGGCACGGCTCCTGCCCCGAGGGAAACGCTCAGCTCCCTGCACTTCCGGAGAGCAGAGTTCGAGACTTTTTAAGTTCAAGTAAAAGGATTTTTAAGTGAAGGGACGTCTCAGCGGCCCCGAGACAGCCGGGGTGAGCCGTGTCTACCTCACCCTGGACTCAGCGGGGGGCAGCCCAGGGGCAGCCGGGGGCTAATGATGACACAGGTGGCTGCTGCTGGGTGTGCCGGGGCACCGCAGGACAGCGCAGGAGATGGGGGCGCCCTCCCCACCCTGCAGGCGCCCCCTCATTCTCACCCCGCTCCTCCTCTCCGCTCAAGGCTGTGCTTGCCTTTGAGTCTCCCACACAGAACCCCATCTCCATGCAGCAAGTGAGCCTGTCTCTCCACCCCCTTTCAGCAATGGCCTGACCCCAACAACTAGAAATCCCTGGGTCTCCCTAAAATCCAACACCTGGACAAAACCCCAGACGCTGATTCAACAAGCCTGGGGCACACAAAGGGCTCAGTGCACCCCTAAATCACTACAGCCCTATTTACAGTGGACAGGGCAGTGGGTGGAATACTACTCAGTCATCAAAAAGGTCGAAGCTGCTGGGACAGGGGTGTGGAAGATAAAGCAGGAACAGACGAGACTAGCTGGAGACCAGCCCTTTCAGTCTGACTGAGGCAGAGTGAGGTGCCCGCCCGGCGGGAAGCAGGGGAGCCCAGGGGCCCCGATGACGGGCTGTGGAGCGGAGTGTGGGGTTGGTGTGGACTCGTAACCCAGGCCATGCATGAGCCACAAACCAGCGCCACCCCAACAAACAGCCTCAGAACCCCAGGGGTGCCGAGACACCGGGCCAGCTGTGTGGCCTCAGCAGCCCTGGAGGGAGCCGCACGCCCACCCTGGGGACTCACTCCAGCCTCTGCAGGGCACACTCGGGGTGCACCAGGTCCGCGCACAGCAGCCGGACGCCCTCGTCCCTCAGGGGGTTCAGGCCCAGGCACAGCCGCGTGGTCTGCTGGACGCTGGTGAGCCGCAGGGCCAGGCTCTGGAGGGCGGCGGCCGACAGGCTGCACTTCTCCAGGCTGTGGAGGCAGGCCCGGTGAGCGGCCCGGCGGCCTCACAGCCGCGGCCTCAGGCCAGACCCGGCGCCGGGCAGAGACCGGACAGGCCTCTCGCTGGGGGAGTGGGGGGCCCCCACCTCAGCCCTGCTCGCCCCGCCCGGGCCCTTCACCCTGCGCCCTCCCCAGCCGGGACCAGACCCCTCCCCCGCCTCTCCCGGGCCCAGGGAGACGCGTCTTCTACCCGACCACGCCCTCCAGACGGCGCTCACGGTCACCTGGGGGAGCCAAGGCCGGGGTCCCCAGGGCACCCAAGAGCACCCCACAGCCCCCCTACGGCCACAACACTGCAGAGAAGACCACGCAGGACCCTACCACAGCTCCTTCAGGGGGCGCTGGCCGGCTCTGGAGGGGCTCCCGGGGGTGCTCCTGGTGATCCGCCCTGGGGGCACCTCGGAGGAGCCCCCGGGCGTCCCCTGAGCGCCCTCCAGGCCGAGGGCGGAGAGGTCGTTGTCCCCCAGGCTGAGGAAGCTCAGGCTGCTGTTCTTGCCCAGCCCCAGGAGCAGGTGGGGAAAGGCCAGGGGCGCGAGTGCGCAGGACTCCAGCCTGCGGGGGACGCGGGATGCTCCAGAGGGCGCCCCCCCCCCTCATAGCGCCCCGCAAGCCCCGGCCAGTCCAGCCCATCAGAGCCGGAGGCCCCGCGCCCCCCAGCCCGGACACGCCCTTGCGGCCCCGCCTCCCAGCTGGGTTCAGACGCGGCGCTGACGCCTCGCGCCCCGCTGGCCTCTGGGCCCCGCCGCCCACCTCGCTCTGCCCGCAGGGCCCCTGGGCGGGGCGCCTCTGGGAGACCGGGACGCACCAGAGACAGCGCAGGTTGCAGGCCAAGTGGCCCAAGGTCTGGAAGAGCATCTTGGACACGGTGACGCCCAGGCTGTTGGCGCTGAGGTCCAGGTGGGTCAGCCGGCCGTTCCCGTGCACGACGACCACCAGCTCCTTCAGGAGCCCCACGGGCGTGACGGACGTGCACCTGGGGCGGGACGCGGCCGTCGGGGCGGGGGTGGACGCCGGCGGGGCAGGGCGGCCCTCTGGGGGCGGATGGGGCCGCTGTCTGGGGGCGGGGCCCCCCGACACGCACACCCCATCGCACACGCGCTCACACTCAGCCGCGCTCACACTCAGCCGCGCTCACACCCACCCGCCTCCCCCCTCGGGATGAAGAGGGGTCCAAACAGATCTGCGCCAAAGCCCGAGCCCCGGAAGAGACGGGAAACTGCCCGGGGGGTCCCGGAGCTGGGGGATGAAGTCGTCGGGGACCCCCCCTGCCCCCACAGCGGCCCCGAGGGAGCGGACGCCCGCAGCCGCGACGGAGAGCAGCCGGAGCCTCTGCTCGTCTCCTCCTGGGAACTGCGGGACACAGCCCAGGCCCCCACGCTGCCCTCAGCGCCCAGCCGGGGGCGCCCCTCGCACAGACGCCGGCAGTCTGTCCTCCGCGCAGCCGGCCCCTTTCTGGCGGCGGCCGGGCCGTAGCCTGGACAGCGGGGTCCCCCACGCGGCCGACCACGCCCACTCACGCCAGCTTCTGCAGCTCGCACCGCTGCTCCCTGAGCTCCTCGCACAGAGTCCGCATGGACGAGACGGCCAGGCTGCTGTCGCTAAGCTCCAGCTCCCGCACGGCCCCGCCGCGGAACACGGCGCACACGTCCCGCCAGTAGCTCAGCTCCACTGGGGCTGGCCGCGCCCTGGCGGAAGCAGACGCGTGAGCCGTAGGCCGGGACCCGACGGTGTCTGCGCTTCGCCCCCAGCGCGCACAGAGGCAGAGCCCGTCCAGGGGGTGACCACCCGTGCTCACGTGCCCTGCTCACGACAGGGGGAGCACCCCCAGTGCGTGGGCAGGCGTGGCCGTGGGTCTGCCAGAGCCCCAGCATGGCAGCCCCTGGACTCTCGCGGGAGGACACACACTCTCACTCGGGAGGAGCCCTGCGCCCTGTCTGCGGCTGTCTGTTACAGTGGCTGAGGTCTGGGGACAGCCCAGATGCCCCACACAGACGCGTGGACCAAGAGGATGTGGTATGTACACACGGTGGAGTACTACGCAGCCAGGAAAAAGATTAACTCCTGCCGTTGGCAGCAGCGTGGATGGAGCTGGCGGGGATGATGCTCAGTGACATAAGTCACAAGGAGATAAATATCAGATGGTCTCACGTACAGGTCCACAGACCTGGGCATCCAGCAGGGGAGGGGCCAGAACGGGGAGGGAGTGACCAGAAAGGGGTGGATGGTCCTTGGGGCTGGGGTGGGGGGAGAACTACGGGGACCACACCTAAGGGGAGAAACCAAATACTGTGCAGAAATGACTAACACGACGGCCGCTGACCCTCCCACAAGCGGGGCGGGGCTGGGACAGCCCGTGTAACAAGGGTACAGACACCGCCCCCCACCCCCACCCCGGCGGGGAGCCCTCCCTGGGCGACGGCCCCTCTTAGGTGTGGGCCGAACAGGACAAGGGAGGTCTGCGCTGCCATCGCAGCCCACCAGCCCTCCGGCCCGAACGCCGTGGGCAGCAGGCGAGCCCTGAGTGCCCGCTTGGTGCGGGGTGACCAGGTGGGTGGGCCCTCGCGCCCTGATTCCCAGGAGACTGCAGGGATCCTGTGCAGGGCTGGCACCTCCAGCGGGACCGCGAGCCGGCTGTGCTGACCCGGGGTCGGCGCCACCCCTCGCACAGCAGACACAGCAGGCCCCGCCCCCACCCCGCACGGAGTCCCCCGGACGCGCGCGCACTCACCCCGGGGCCTGCGGGCCGCGGATGGCTCTGGTGGGCGGGACGAGCCCGCGTATGGAGAGCTTCAGCTTCCTCAGCCGGCCGCAGCGCTGCAGGCAGAAGGCGGCGGCCCGCAGCTGGTCATGCTCCATGATGGCCACCTCGGCCTCCACGAGGTGGCCCAGGACCTGGCGGGCGACGTCGTCGTCCCCGGCTTCGTGCAGGCAGAGGAAGAGGCGCGGGGCGTGCAGGTGCGCGGAGAGGCCGCCCGCCAGGCCCTTGGCCCACTCCAGCAGCTGGTCGGCCACCCTGGGGGACAGCTCGCAGCACAGCGCTCCCGCCAGGCCCCTGGCGCGGTCCGCGTTCAGGAGGCCGCAGAGGAAAAGCACTGTCTGGGCCCAGTAGGCGCCCCGGCCGAGGAGCGCGCCGCTCAGCAGCTCCCGCACCTCCTGGCTCTTGGTGCGCGGGCCCACGGCGCCCCACGTGCCCCGGAGCACGTAGAACAGCGCCCCGAGGAACTCCTGGAAGCTGAGGTGGGCGAAGGTGATGCAGCCCGCACAGCCCGGGACCTTCCGCAGGACGCAGGCCCGCGAGAGCAGGTCCAGGAGGGGCGCGGCGGCGCCCCAGGGCAGCAGGTCCTCCGGCGAGAAGGTGTGGCGGGACAACCAGAGCCCCTGGGCGGCCAGCCCGCAGAGGGCCCTCCAGGCCTCAGGCCAGCCCGGCCCGGCCGGCCCCGCCTCCAGCCCCGCCCCCGCCAGCAAGCGGCAGAAGAAGCCGGCATAGAGGCCCGTGGCCGTCTGGGCGTCCAGCTGGAAGTGGGGGTCTTCAGCCGCACCCCACTTGAGCGCGGAGCCCAGCGCCCAGCACACCAGCGGGGCGGCGCAGGCGCGGCCCAGGGCCTCGTTCTTCTGCAGCCACTGCACGGTCTTGCGGCCGCGCCGGTAGTCGCCGAAGAAGCGGATGAAGTACTGCTGCTGGTCAGCCTCCGCGAGGCCGCGCACCGCCCGGAACCGCGGCTCGGCCAGCAGCGGGCCCAGCGCGCGGCGCCGGCAGTCCCGGGCGGTGACCAGCAGGGTGGCCGTGGGCGCCAGCTCTCTCCTCAGCAGGTGCAGGAGCAGCGAGGCCGCCGGCAGCTCCTGGTGCCAATCCCGGCAGGGGGGGCCCTCGCCCAGGCCGGCGGGCACGTCCAGCTCCTCCAGGCCGTCGACCACGAACAGCAGCCGCTCGGGGCGCCGCTGGAACTCGGCGACGGGGGCCTGCGCGCCGGGCCAGTCCCGGGAGAGCAGGCCGGCCAGGCTGGCACTGCCCGCGTCCCGCAGCGCGTGGCAGCTGATGTAGAAGGCCCAGGAGAAGCGGCCGGGGAAGAGCAGGCCCTCGGCCCAGTGCAGGAGCACCTTGGCGGCCAGCGTGGTCTTCCCCACGCCCGCGCTGCCCTCCAGGACCACGGTGAGGGGCTGGGTGCCCGCCCCGCCCGGGGACAGGACGCCCTGCAGGTCCTCGTGCTCCAGCTCCGTCAGGCTGCGGAGGTGGACGTGGTCCTCGGGCCACAGGGCCTGGTCCCACATGGCCAGCACTTGCGCCTTCACCCGCTCTCGGTGCATCCTGTGGGCTGCAGCAGGACGGGGGGAGGCTCGGCGGGGAGGTCCGGTGGCGCCAGGATCCCACCAAACGCCTGGAGCGAGACCTCCGCGGGGCGGGCGGGGGCCGCTGGCCGGGCAGCCTGAGACCAGCGCCGCACAGGGGCTGGGGGGGCTGGGGGGACTGGCCGGCCAGGCTCAGGCCCGAACAGAGACAGCACCGGAAAGCCGTGCCCCGCCCAGCCCTGCCCGACCTCAGCGTGGGCACCCACCTTCTCCTTCTGGCACCTCCAGATCTTCTTGGATGGGGTCTTGGGGCTCCCACTTTGCCAGCATCTCTGGAACAAACGGGAAGACGGAGCAGTGGGGGTGCGGTGAGGAGGCTCCGGGCAGAGCCGGCGGGGAGCACCGGGCTTGGCGAGACTCCGGGTCGCAGCTCCGGTCCAGCCTGCCCCTCCCGCCTGGCCCGACTCCCCCACCTCCAAGTCTCCGCTCAAACCTGCCCCCCTTGAGGGCACTCAGGGACCCTGATCCCGAACGTCATACACGAAGGGCTCCCCACGCTGCTCCCCCCTTTTCCACTGTACCCCTCAGCACGACACACCAGACATGTGTCATGTGTGGTCCGCGACTTGCCCCAGGGGTGCGGAGCTCGCCCAGCACAGCAGGCACCAGCCCTCACCTCGTGCCCCCTCCCGGGTGCCGCCCCCGGCCCCCCACAGCCCACCCACCACGAGGGAGCACCAGCGCTTCCAGGAGGACCAGCTGCCCCGCATAGGGCCGGCGCCCTGGGCCCACCCTCCGCACAGAGCCACAGCTGTGGCCGCGGGCAGCCCAACGCCAGCACCTGAGCTCGAGATCCGGGGTGCCCGCGAGCTGGGGGCACACCCAGAAATACGGTCCCACCGCTCCGTGCAAGGGGGTGGGGAAGAGAAGACACAGCCAGAACCCGGGGCAGGACGGCAGAGGAGAAGTGGGACCCCAAAGTTACAGCGCGCCGGTTGGACTGCGCCGATCTAACCCGTTAATTACACTCCGCTCTAATTACCCAACGCGTTTTGCGCGGAACGCCTGGGGGCGCCCGGCCCCACTCACCAGCCCGCGCAGCGCGCACTTCCTCGCTCAGCGAGGGGAGGCCCACGCGCTCCAGCGCGCCGAGGACCAGGCCCCAGACCTCCCCTTCGGGAAAGTGCGCCCGCAGCAGGCACAGCAGCGCCGCGGGCTCCAGGGCGCGCAGGCCGGCCCAGGGGAAGGGCGTGGCGTCCGCGGGCAGCAGCTGCGGCGACTGCAGTTGGAGCTTGAACTCCTCCAGCTGGCGCCCGTCCAGCCGCTCCAGGAAGGCCAGCAGCCTGTCCCAGGCGCCGTCGTGCATGGGGAAGGGGCCCGGGGCGCTCATGGCGGCCGCCGAGGGGCCAGGAAGCCGCGCCTGAGGAGAGATGGAGACCTAAGCCGAGACCTCTGCCCCTCGTGGGCGCTGACCCCTCTTCTCCCCGCTGGCCTCCGAAATGCCGGACACGCGGCTTCTTCCCTCACGTGCACGCGCCCACACAGCCGCGACGCGCGGACTTCAGGGACGAGGCGACCACGTCCACAAGACCCCCGCCCGCCCGCGCCGCCGGCCCTCGGATGCGGCTCTCTGCGGCTCCTCGCTGGGCCGCGCAACCGGCGGGGCTCGGGAATTTTGCCCCTTGTGGGCACGCGTGGGCACGCGCCTCACTCACCCTGCCCCAAACAGGAGCCCCAGGAGGCTACGACCTCGGGCGGGCAAGCGAGCGAGCTAGCGGGTCTGGCGGGTCTGGGGGGTGAGCGTGGACCCTACTTCCCCGAGAGGCCACGCGCCCCCGCGGCTTCCCTTTTATGGGGCTGCGGCCTGGGGTGGAGCACGCTGATTGGTGCTTCACCCCACCAATCAGACAGCTGATTGGTTTCAAGCCAATCAGACTTAAAAGGGCGGGGCTGGGAGCCAGGTTCCGGGGCTGCCAGAGCTCGGGATTCAGACCTCTGGAGGCCCTGGGGAACTCTGGGGCACCACGTCTGATCTCCCCTTCACCCCGCAGCCTCACAGGCCGCTGCCTCCCACGTCACCTCCCTGGGCACCCTTGGCCTGTTTCCGGTGCTGGGAAGGCTTTGCGCTCCTCGAGGGCCGTCTCTGGGGCCTGTGCTCCGGCACCGCAGCCTCCCGGCCGCCTCAGGCACTGGCCGGCCCAGTGTTCCGGAAGGTGCCACTGGCTGCTTTGGGGCCCCCCTCTGCGAGCCCCTCCAGCTGCCCCTGTGAACTGGATCTGGGGCCCCGCGCTCACCACGCGCCCACGGCTGGGGTGGGGAGGGGGCGGACAGCGCCATGTTGGACGAGCCGCCTTGTTTGGGACACCGGGCACTGCGCACGCAGGGTGCCGGCCGCTCGTGGTCTCGGGAAGGCGCCTGTCCCGATCTCCTGCTTGTAGACAAGCCCGTTGTGGCCCCCCGAGCCCGACGGGCGCCTTGCATTTGTGAGCGCAGGGGTGAGAACCGGAGTGTGCTGTCCCCAGCCTTGGCGCTGTTAAGTTCTCTGTCACCCCAGCGCCAGCGCCACACCCTCACTGCTGTCCCCTGCGCCTCCACCGCCCACCCTGAGGTCCCCCATCTCCCAGAGTCTGGGCTTATTTTTATGGATTTTGCCAGTCGCCCTCTGCTTGCTACGCGCCAGGATGTCTTCCGTGGGGCGGGCCTGTGGCCCTGAGATACCGGTTTGTGACGATGCGCGTCGAGCCATGTCACAAGCCCGTGCTGCATCGAAGAACATTTTTAAATAAAGGCAAACAGAACACAAAAATGTAACTGCCGCATTTGCGACAGGCAAGCTCTGGAACCTTCTATGTGGCTGTCGGTGGTGACGAGACCAGGCGCGACACCCACAAACGGCGACGTTTCTGAGCCTCAGAAACAGGAAGATGGCGCCCGATGAGGGGCGTGGGCGGAGGGCGCGGGCGGCAACACCAGCGGTGGCTCCGCTGCTTCCCAAGCGCGAACCTGCCGGTGGCAGCGCGGGGCAAAGCCGCGGGACGTCGTGCTGAGTGCGCAGCCAGCCCGGAGACACACTACGGGTCTCGCTTCCAGGCGAACCCAAAATAGGCAACTCACTGGGGCTCCCTGGGGCGAGGGGGTGGAGTTTCAGGACATGCGGGTGCAGCTTTGCAAGAGGAGCAAGAGCTGGCCCCCCTCCACCGGGTGCCCACCGGGGCGGCGCTGCTCTCCAGGGAGAGGAGGAGGGCGCGCCAGGAATGGCGACTACCGGCCCTCCGCCCGCTCCCGGTAGGCTCCCATCTCCTCTCCGCGTCTGTCAGCTTCAGCCTTGGGTGCCTGAGCAAAAGGAACCGGGGAGCCCGCCCCCCACCCCAGCCTGGCTCACTCCGCCGGCACTGCCAGCCTCACCCACGTCGCGCAAACCGCCTTCGTTCCTAAGGCAGAGCCCTATTCCCGCGGAGGCACCGCCAAGCCTCGCTTAGCCTTGCCTCGGTCCCCGGGGGCTCCGGCGTCCAGCCGAGGGACATGGACAGAAGCAGGTCCTCGAACGACCTTCAAAGGGCCGCCTGGGTTTTCGGCACCACGTTAGCGGAGCCGGCGAGGAACACGAGGGCATCTGGCGTCCGGGCCCGCGAGGACGGCTGCGGGCCGCTGAGCAGGCGCTGCGGGTGGCAGGCACCTGCGAGGTGCTCGGGGAGCACGAGGAGGAAGCGCCGTCTGGGGGCGGCGGGCGCCCCCTCCCTGACGCGGGCCTCGGGAGTGTCTGCGGGGTCCGCGCTCGCCCCCTTTCTGCGTTAAGTGCGCGCGGGGTCTTGGGTACTAACTACATTTCCATGAAGCTGTTGAAGCAAAAGAAACGAAAAGGCAGCAGGAGCCGAGCGGGTCGCCGGAGAAGCAGACCGTACTCGCCGGCCAACCCCGCGCCTTTCCCGATCCTGGGTGTGGGGACCTCAAGAAAGTGCCCAGTGCCACCCCCTCTCCAGCCGTGACTGGCCCTCAGGTCTCGGGGTGTCAAGCACTCTCCCCGCCCCTCTGTCCCACGAAACTGGGAGTGGTCGCGCGAAGCCACAGGTCAGCTGCTCCCCGCCCCGCCCCTTCCCCAGGTGGGCTCCTCCCGCGGAGGCGGATTCCTGACGACCAACAAGTGCTTCCCGCTGGGGTGCGTCTGACTCATCTCTCGCAGCAAGGGAGACCCCCGGAGGCAGCCCCCCGAGACCGCGGTGCCTGACTCTGGGGGAGCCGCTCCCTCCCGGAAAGCCTCCCTCGCCGACGAGAAGGCTTTGCCACCGAGGTCAGAGCAGGGGCCTCGCCATGGCCCCCGCGAGCAGCCCGCGGGGGCATTAGCACATGAAATCGGCAGCGGCCCGGGCGCTTTAAGTTTAAGTCGGCGATTAGAAGCCGTCGGGGAGGGGTGGGGTTGCGGGCGCAGATGCCGGGACCCGACAGCCCCGAGAGCCCGTCTCCCACGTGGGGCTCCCGGCGTCCCTTCGGCGGGGCCTGTCGCTTCGGGCCCCGGGGACGCTGAACCCGCCTGTGCTCAGCAAAATCGCCCGGGGGGCGCCGACGGGCAGGCGCGTGCGCTAGGTGTTTCCACGCAGGGCGCAGTGCCTTTGCGGTACACGTGTCAGCCCGCTGTGGGGGAGATCGCCGGACCCCAAATTTCCTAACGGGGCTTTTTCTGAGTCGAGGAGACAGGGGCACATTTCCTCCAGATGGGAGGCACCTGGGAAGGGCCTCGCCACGGTTCCTGCCGCCCCACGCCAAGTGCTCTGGAACCAGGAGCCGCGGGCGCTGGAGCCCCCGCCAATGGGGAGCCCGCGCGTCACACCCAGCCAATGGGGAGCCAGTACCTCGCGTCTGGCCAATGGGGAGCCAGCGCGTCACGCCCAGCCAATGGGGAGCCAGTACCTCGCGTCTGGCCAATGGGGAGCCAGCGCGTCACGCCCAGCCAGTGGGGAGCCAGTATCTCACGTCGGGCCAAGTGGGGAGCCAGCGCGTCACGCCCAGCCAGTGGGGAGCCAGTAGCTCACGTCTGGCCAATGGGGAGCCAGCGCGTCACTCCCAGTCAACGGGGAGCCAGTACCTCGCGTCTGGCCAATGGGGAGCCAGCGCGTCACTCCCAGTCAACGGGGAGCCAGTACCTCGCGTCTGGCCAATGGGGAGCCAGCGCGTCACTCCCAGTCAACGGGGAGCCAGTAGCTCACGTCTGGCCATTGGGGAGCCAGTACTGCGTGTCTGGCCAATAGGGAGCCAGCGCGTCAAGCCCAGCCAATGGGGAGCCAGGGCTCACGGGGCCTATGAGGGCTCGTGGGCGGGCCCAGAGCGCTTTTCTGGGGCTGCAGCGCGCAGGGTCCGGCAGAGGGCAGAGCTGGTGCCCTCCCGGTGGGTGGCTGGGGCCGCCCTCTTTTCTGCCCCCACTGCCCCCTCCCGTCTCCCTGTGTCAGTTACCACAGGGCTTGAGTGCACCGGCCCCCAAGACACGGGCGTGTAGGAAGGGTTGGGGGCGGGAAAGGCGTAGGAGTTGTGTTAATGGGGTGCGGGTCGGGCCAGGCCGCCCAGGGTGGGGCTGGCTGAGCGCGTCTGGGCGCCCCCAGAAGCCCCAGAGTGTTGGGGCGAGAGGATGTCCTGAACAGCAAGGTGTTGGGGGAGAGGACACCCACGAGCACGTCTTGTGGACCCCACCCCAGACCAGAGAGAGCCAGGGCACCGGGGCTGCAAATCCCGTAGTGTCATCCCCGCGGAGGGGATGCTGGAGCTGAGGGTGGCGGCCGCGGCCGGCTCGGTCTATAACCGGACTGTGGCCTGGGGGCTTGGTTTTTCGCCGGCCTTTTGCACACTATTGGGGTTCCGGCTGAGCGCAACCGGCCGCACGCTTTCACCAATGGCTCTCTCTTTCTTCCAGTTATTCCCCTTTCATTTCCCCTCTTGGTAAATAGACCCTTCGTTCCCCTGTCGCGGACTCCCGGACAACCGACCAAGTTCTCAGCCATTACACAGACTCGGGGTCTAAATGGCAAGCGCCTGGGGCCGGCCTGCGGGGCTCTAGCTCCGTCCTCCACGTCTCAGCTGAGACATCTCCTGGGGGCCGGCGGCCGAGACCCCAGGGGCCTGGCTCCCGCCCACGGTGGAGGGAGCCCGGAGTTGCCGGCTCTCAGAGCTTCATCTTGAAAGCGACGCCCACCCTGTGCCCTCATCTGCGCGCCACAAAGACCAGCCTGGTCCAAAGAGGCGGGACCACACCACAGTCCGAGTGACAGGGGACTCGCGGGGTCTCAGGCCGCCCGCTGATGGGGGCAAGGCCCTTCCCTCCAGCCCCCCAACCCGGGCCAGGGTGAGCCCCCGAGGAGTCTGCTCCCGGGCACCTCCAGCCCCCAGGGAGGCCAGGCCAGCCCCTGAGCCATGAGGGCGAGGCTGGAGACCCGCAGTGACCAGCGCGTCCCGAGGTGACCAGGACGGGGCGGCCGCGGTCCTGGCCCGTGGGGGGCGCCCTGACAGCCACTGTGTGTGTTCTCCTCGTGGACACTTGGAGGCGGGACCCTGGGGGTCTGTGCGGAGGCAGAGACTCCTCCCGAGGTGGGGCCAGGAGAGTCCAGCGCCCTCCCGTCCCGGCTGGGGGTCTCCGAATGGGGCCGCGCGCTCTCCCCGGAGCTGCTCCCCTCTGCAGCCAGGGGGGCGTGAACAAAGGGCGGTGGCCGCGAGGCCTGTGTTGCGCCTCCCAGAGAGCATCCCCGGTGAAGACGAGCAGAGGCCAGAGAGCGCGACCTGGGGCGGGGGCTGGGGGGTCTGGCCAGGCGAAGACGGAGGGCGCTTGAGGGGGGCAGCCCGTTCCCAGCAGGAGCTGACTGAGCCGAGCCGGCCCGGCCTGAGCCCCCGCCCCGGCCCCAGCCCTGCAGCGCCAGGTGCCGCCTAGGGGCCACCCAGTGCAGGGCTGGTGGAGACGCCGCCCCGGGGAGGCCGTGCGGGGGCACTGGGCGCTCGGGAGCGCGCCCTCGGCCGCCCTGGGGCCCTGCTCCAGCCAGCGGAAGCCACTGTGGGCCCCAGGCTGCGCCACGCAGGGCGTTCCCTCCGGCTCTGGGGCTGAGCTGCCAGGCTTGCAGTTTGGGGCTCGCGAAGCCACCGTGTGCGGGGGCCCTGGGCCCCCCAGAAACTGGAGCACCCCGGGAGCTGGGGCACGCGGGGCCAGGAGGGCGGGGCCAGGAGGCCCAAACACCCCAAGTAGGATTCAGGGTCGGGAGGAGGCGCAGGGTCTGGGGGGACCCGATCAGAGAGTGCTCTGGAGGAACTGGCAGCAGCGGGGGTGGGGGGGGTGGGGAGCAGAAGGACGCAGGGGTCACGCGAGCGCGGTGGGGAGGCGCGGTGGGCCCCCCCAGGTGCGATGGGGGGCGGCTGGAGGGCAAACAGGGCCGGACGTCAGGGGTCTGCAGGGACCCCCGTCTGGCCTGGGCCCTGTTCGCCCTGAGCTGGCCCTCAGGCCAGGGGGCGCCGCTCCTGTGGAGACCGCGCGTCCCGGGAGCGGGGGTTCCGAATCCAGGCGCCGGCGGAGGGGTGCCTAACTCAGCGCCCGTCTTTGTCTGACCGGCTGCTCCCAGCGGCGCCGGAGGCGCGGAGCGGCTCTCGGGAGCAGACGCCGCCGCCCGGTCATTCCAAGCGCAGGTTGGATTCGCCTCCCGGGCCGGCGCAAGAAGCGGCATTTCCCGGCCACAGGTGGAGGCAGCATCTCCCGGACGGGCTGCGAGGCCCAAGTGGGCGCAGGTGCTGCGGCAGGTGCGCCCCATGCAGCCCGCGGCCGCCGGCCAATGGGCAGCAGCCGCGTCACCGGCGCAGGCTCCCCAAAGCCACTGCGCGCCGCGGCCCCTGGCGGGAGCGGGTCTGATGGAGCCGCGGGAGCCTGGAGCCGCGGGAGCCCGAGCGGGAGGTGAGCACGCGGGTGGCCTCTGCCGACGTCCTTCCTGCCCCGCGGGTGGGCGGGAGCCT
>PVIJ01013411.1:13509-24131 GCA_004024925.1 Scalopus aquaticus
GGGGGGAGCAAGGTCCAAATAAAATAGAGCTGGGGGGCTGAGCCCTGCGGGGCTGCGGGGGTGCGGGTCTTCTAAGAAACACACAACCGCCCCAGGCTGCTCCCCAGGGCGCCCCTCTCAGGGTCTCCCCCTCCGCTGGGCTCCCCCCGGCCCTGGGGCCCACCCCTTCCCCCAGGGCCCACCCTCTCCCCGGGGTGTCCTCTGCTTCCTCTACCCAGTGAGGAGATGGCGGGTCCACCAGCCGGTCGGCACCAGGCGCCCCGCTGCTCTCCAGCCCCTGCTGCGCCTCAGGGTCGCAGACACCAGCGGGCAGGGCCTGGGGGGGCAGAGGACAAGGGGGCCGAGCGGAAAACCCTGCTCAGCTGCGTCCTCAGAAACCACAGTCCCCGCGGAGACCCCCCGCGGAGACCCCCAGACCCCGGAGACACCCCGCGGACAGCCCCGCGGAGACCCCCCCCCCGCGGAGACCCCCCCTCGCGGAGATCCCCAGACCCCGGAGACCCCCCCCCGGCGGAGACCCCGCCTCCCGCCCCCGTGCCGCCGCCACTCGGCCCTGGGCCGGCTTCTGGGCTTGCGGCTTGGTGCCGCGGAGGCTCAGAGAAGGGAGCATGGCGCCCAGGTGCGGCCCCTGGGGCCGCGAGCTCCGGGTCCTGCGGGCGCTGCTGTTCGCCGCCGGGGCTGGGACTGGGCGGGAGGGGCAGGGGGAGGAGGGCTGGCTCTCAGGCCCTCTGGCTGTGCCTTTTTTTTTTTAAGATTTATTTATGCACACAAGAACTGGGGTGCAGGCCAGAGGTGTGGGGGTGAGAGGACTCCCCAGAGAGAGTGGGGAGCAGAACAGGCGGATCCACTGAAATCCACTGCTGAGGGGGCAGCGGGGAGACAGGAGGGGTCTGCTGTACCCTGTGGGAAGCTCCCTGGCCGGGGATCGAACTCGCGCTGCGGTGGCTGCGGACAGCTTCATAGGCTGAGACTGACCCCTGCGCCCCAGGGAGGCCCCTCAGTGCAAAAGCCGTTTAGAGGAAAGGACCCTTAACAGCCAGGGTGCGAGGGCCGGAGAACGGAGATAGTTAAAACGGTTTCCAATTCGGCGCCCGCAGTCGCCCCTCCCGGCCTTGGGTAAATGCCCAGCCCGGCAGGACTGGTCCCAAACGGGGCCCCTGAGGCCGAAAGCGCCCCCCACGTCTAAGGCGCCTTCCGGTGAGGCCCCCAGGAGACTCAGGAGGGGCCGGGCAGGTCTGGGGGGAAAAGAGCAAGACCAAGAAGGCCCCATTCACAGAAAGGCCGCCCCGCCCCTCGGCCCCGCCCACTCTCCCCCACACCCCTGCACCCCCGGGCTCAGCTCTTCCCACGACCCGCTCTCCGCCCCGCCCTCCCACGCTCTCGCCCCAGCTCCAGCCTTCCCTGGCGGGCAGAGCCCGGGCGCCCCTTCCCTGGGCCCCCGCTGCACCTTCACCTGAGGGAACCCGAGGGGCCGGCAAGGACCGCTGGGAGGGGCCGCCCGCGGGGCTGGTGGGGAAGAAGGTGCCGGGCTCCATCGGGGTCTGCGCCTGGGTCCCCCGGGGCCCTGGCAGCGGCTGGCGGGAGCCCTCAGCCCGGCGATCCCGCTGTTCGTGCCCAGAGGGGCCCGTCTCCGTGGCAGTGGACAGGCCCTCCCGGCCGTCGGCGGTGGAGGGACGGGCTGCGCGAGGGCAGGCAGCACCGGGCCGGGGCCTCGGGCGCTGACCCCCACCAGGGGCCGCCGCCTGTCGCTGGACCTCCGCGGAAACGCCACACGGAGGCTGCGGCGGCCGGAACCGGACAGGTTCTGTGCCTCGTCTGGACGGAGCCTGGACCACAGGGCTGGCCCCCAGCCGCCCGGTCCCGCCCTCTGACTCGAGGAACTCAGGGTTTATTTCCTGCCCTTCTCTGCAGAAATGTCACCAGCCGTGCAACAGGATGGCGCCGCCAGGACGGAGACGCAAGAGCCAGGTAGAGGGGCCTTTCCCAGACCCTCCCCGTCCTGGGTGAATGTGGGGCGGGCTGCGGGGCACAGTGGCGGGCCCCCATCTGCCCGGGTCCTAAGCGCTCCTGGAACTGACAACAGAGACGGTCCCCTGTGGTCACCTGCTGTTGGTAGAAGGGTTAGGCCAAAGACCTGCGTCCTGAGGACCACAGGTCTCACCGCAGTGCCGAGACGCGGAGGAAGGCTGAGTGCGTCCTCCAAGCTACTCCGACCTTGTGGTCGGGAATACTTGGCAGGGGAAGAGCTAGGGCAGAAACAGGGAGGTAAATATTCGTAGTTTGCCTTCACCTTGTTTATACAAACAGTTCAAGGTCTAGTTAAACCCCACAAAGGGGCCTCCCTGGTGGCACAGGGGTTAAGTCTCAGCCTATGAAGTTATCAGCCACTGCATCACGAGTTCAATTCCCGGCCAGGGAGCTGACCCACAGGGTGCAGCAGACCTCTCCCGTCTCCTCCCCTCAGCAGTGTGCTTCAGTCAATCTACCTGTTTTGCTCCCCCCTCTGTCTCTGGGGAATCCTCTCACCACCACCACCCCCGCACCTCTGGCCTGCACCCCAGTTCTTGTATGCATAAATAAATAAATCTTAAAAAAATAAAAAATAAACCCACAAAGCAGGGTGAGGGTGAGAGCCCAGATGCCACGACTGTGACACCTGGCAGTTCACCCACCAACGAAGGGACTGCACAATGGCTGAGGAAACATGACTCGAGGCTTTTCTGTTGAGACAGAATTTCATGCACATAAAACTCGCTCTTTAAATGATACCTCCAGTGGGTTTTATGTGTTCCCAGGTTGTGAAATCATCACCACCGATTCCAGAATATTTTCCTCAACCAAAAAGAAATACCAAACCCAATAGCGACCACTCCTTATTTTCCTTCCTCCTCCTCAAGCCCTAGGGAATCACTAGCATATTTTCCTTCTCTCTGAATTTGCCTATTCTGGGGTTATAAATACATGGAATCAGACAATAGGTGGCCTTTCATGACAGGCTCTCACTTAGCATAATTTTATTTTTAGATTCATCCATGTTGTGGCATATATCAGCTCTTCTTTCCTTTTTACTGCTGAGTAATATTCCACTGTATGGACATACCACATTGTCTTTATCCATTCAACAGTCAATGGGGAATGAGTTCTTTCCACTCATTGGCTGCTGTGAATAATGCTGCTATTAACATTCTTGTACTAGGAAGTACATGGAAAGAAATGATTGAACTTGTGGGATAGTTCATTGAACACGGTGTTTAGAATTTCAATTATTTAAATGCCAGGCTCTGAAGTCACTTCAGGCTGGACTTTTATTTCACTGGTATCACATAACTCATGTTGGCCTTGTGAACATTATTGATTCATTGGTCAGATACTGCAATGCCTCACTCAGCCTGTCCAGGAGTTGGGGCTATGCACCCACGTCCTCTGTTCCAGGGGCTCTGTCTTTCAGAGACTATGCAAAAGCATTTTATTAGCTTTTTTTAAAGATTTATTTAAAGTTTATTTATTTAAAGTTTTTTAAAGATTTATTTAAAGTTTATTTATGCATACAAGAGCTGGGGTGCAGGCCAGAGGTGGGGGGGTGAGAAGATTCACCAGAGACAGATCGGGGAGCAGAACAGGCAGAATGACTGAAGCACACTGCTGAGGGGAGCAGCAGGGAGACAGGAGGGGTCTGCTGCGCCCTGTGGGAAGCTCCCTGGCCGGGATCAAACTCATCCTGCAGTGGCTGCGGACGGCTTCATAGTGCTGAGACTCAACCGCTGCGCCTCAGGGAGGCCCTTATTAGCTTATTAGTGAGGGTTTTATTAGCTTATTCGGGTCATCCATACTTGAGTGTCTGGCGTCGCCCAGGACTGTTACAGATACAGAAGATACTCTCAGTGTAGACTGCCCCGGGGGGAAGCAATGAGCCCTCAAAAATGGACTGTTGAGTGCTGAAAAGTCAGGCCAGAGAGAAGTGAGAGCTCTTTAGTCGGCCCTTGGTGACTTGAGGACCTGATCTTGGAGTGAGGGGCGGCGCTTGTTAGCAGGCCCAGGCGAGAAACGCCCAGAACAGCCGTTTGCGCCGCGGGTCTGAACGGCCCCACCCAGGTCGCGGCGCTGCCTTCTGTGTCACCAAAGCGGACGCCTCCACTTTGCCTCCTGTTTTTCTCTCCCCCTCCTGCCGCCAGGCCCCGGGGGTCAGCACTGGGACTACAAGGGCCTCGTGATGACAAAATTCGCCATGACAGGCGCCCCCGAGGACGGCGCCCTCTTCGCCCCTGACTCTGCGGAAATGCAGGCCCTGGCCTGCGCGTTCGACCCAGACGCCGACGGCTTCCGGCCGCGCACGGTGGTCCTGCAGGGCCCTGCGGGCAGCGGGAAGTCCGCCCTGGCCCGGAGCGTCCTGCTGGGCTGGGTGCGCGACGAGCTCTTCCCGCGCGCCTTCTCCCACGTCTTCCTGCTGGCCGCGCGCGAGGCGCAGCGCGCGCCCGAGGGCAGCCTGGCCGAGCTGCTGTCGCGGGAGTGGGCCGACAGCCCCGCGCCGCTGGAGGACGCGCTGTCGCGGCCCGAGGGGCTCTTGTTCGTGCTGGACGGTTTCGACGACCCGGCCTTCGGCGGCCTGCGGGCCGGCGGGGACGCGTGCGCGGACTGGGCGGAGCGGCGCCCCGCGAGCGTGCTGGTGCGCAGCCTGCTGAGCAAGGCCCTGCTCCCCGCGTGCTCCCTGCTCGTCACCGCCCGGGACGCGGGCGTGGGGGCGCTCACGTCGCTGCTGGTGTCGCCCCGGTACCTCGTGCTGGGGGGCGCCTCGCTGGATCGGAGGGTGCGGCTGCTGCAGGAGGGCAGCGACACGGAGCTGCTGGCGGCCGACAGCCCCCCGCTGCTGGAGCGGTGCGGGGACCCCGGGGCGTGCGCGCTGCTGGGGGCGGCCCTGCGGCTGCAGCGGGCGGCAGGCTGCGCCCCGGGCCAGACCCTCACGGGCCTGTACGCCACCTTCGTGTTCCGGCAGCTTGTCCCCGGGGACGCAGCCCCGCGCCGCCTGGGGCAGAAGGACAGAGCCCTGCTGAGGGGCCTGTGCGTACTGGCGGCCGAGGGGCTGTGGGGTCTGAGGAGCACCTTCGGGGCCGAGGACCTGCGGGGCCGCGGGCTGCAGCGGCCCGAGCTCTGCCGGCTGCTCTGCGCCCGCCGCCTGCTGCCCGGCCTGGGCGGAGAGACCGGCTACGCGTTCCTGCACCCCAGCCTCCAGGAGTTCTGCGCCGCCCTGCACTACGTTCTGGAGGGCCTGGAGACTGACCGGGACCCCGGCGCCCCGCTCCTGGAGAGCCCCGGCACGCCGGCGCCCACCCAGCCGGACCTCGGGGTCCACCTGGTCCAGATGAAGCGCTTCTTGTTCGGCCTCGTGAGCGGGGAGGTGGCGGGCACTCTGGGAGCCCTGCTGGGCCAGCCCGTCCCCCCGGGGCTCAGGGAGCGGCTGCTGCGCTGGGTGTCCCTGCTGAGCCGGCCCGCCCGCGCCCCCGCCCCCCACGACGCCCTCGAGGCCTTCTATTGCCTGTTCGAGACTCGGGACCCGGAGTTCGCGCGCTCGGCGCTGAGCGGCTTCCGGGAGCTGCACCTGCGCCTGCACCGGCCCGCCGACTTGCCCGTGGCCGCCTTCGGCCTCCAGCACTGCCGCGGTCTGCGGAGGCTCCGCGCCAGCGTCCAGGAGGTCCTCTCCAAGGGCGAGCCCGCAGCCGCCCGTGGGTGAGCCCCGCCCGCCACTGCACTTTGCCCGCGGTCTTTATGGACGTAATTGACCCAAAAAAAGATGTGTGATGCCTTGTGTCTGTCTGTCTGTCTGTCTATAGAGAAATGTAATCACACAATCAAGTTCATTGGCAGAGCCCCGCCCCTCACCTGATTGCTGTTGCCGCCTTCTCTCTCCCTCCCTCTCTCTCTCTCCCTCCCTCCGTGTGTGTGTGTGTGTGTGTGTGTGTGTGTGTGTGTGTGAGAGAGAGAGAGACAGAGAGAGAGAGAGAGAGAGAGAACACTTAAGGCCTGGCAAACTTCACTAGAAGTAGGCTCATTATAACGCCATTCCCCTCCTTAGCACCCTGGCAGGTACCCCTCCTGCTCCCTGAAATGCTGCACCCCTACTCAGGGCCTCCCCACATTCTTCCCAGCACCTGGGCAACCACACTCCACTCTCTGCTTCTTTGGGTTTGGAGTTTCAGGTTCTACCTGCCAGTGAGACAGTGCATGTCTTTCTGGGATTAGCTAATGCCATGCAGGGAACTCGCCTCTGGCTCACGCAAGCCGTGGGCTTTCATTTTTCAGGGCTGAATAATACTCCACTGGGTTGTGTCACCCTTTTTTACATCTATTTGAACAGCCACTCAGTTTCTTCCATACATTGGCTATTGTGATAACGGATTATGCTATCTCTTTGGGCATCTCATTCCAGTTCTGGGTGTTTATTTGGATAAACACCTAACAGTGGGGGGTCATTGAGTTCTAGTTTGAGTTTGAGTTTTTTAAGATGCCTCCAAACTGTTTTCCAGCACCACCATTTCACATTCAAGGGGAAGGCAAAACTTGAGCACAGATGGGATCTGAGAGCTAGTGGCTCTCGACCACCCCAGCCCACCCCCTTGGCTACCGGCTCTGCAGGGGGTGTGGTGTGAGAACTCCATGCTGGCCTCAGCTGTCACAGGCTGCCCTAGCAGAGCCATCTCTCCCTCTGACCTTGTCGGGGCACTTGCCCGAGTTGAACCCAGGCTGTGGTGCTAACGTTGGTCTCCTTCTGCAACGCAGGAGTCGGGTGGAGACCCTCGTTGCTGAGTGCTGGGAAAAGATCTGCTCCGTGCTCGGCGCCCACCCGAGCCTTCAGCAGCTGGAACTGACGGGAAGCTTCCTGGGTGAATGGGCCATGAAGACCCTCTGCGCCAAGATGAGGCAGCCGGCCTGTAAAATACAGACTCTGAAGTAAGGTTGCCTGGGCGTGGCTGGGTCACATTTGCCTCCCCTCTGCTGAGAGAAGAGCCGTCTATACAGAGGGGCTAAGTGCCGTGGAAGATAGAGAAGCTAAGGCCTTGTGAAGCAGTAACTGAGGCAGGCTCTTTTACTCTGGGTTTTGAAGGATGAATAGGAGTTTGTTAGTAAAAGAAACAGTGAGGGGCAGCTCATTTCTAAGCAAACAGCAGAGCGTGAGGCAGTGGCAGGTTAAGTGCATGCCTGAGGGGAGCCAAAGCAGCGAGTGAGCTCTGGGGTCTGTAGCAGACCCCAGTGACGGCTGTGGGAGCAGGCGGCGACGTGCTGGTCGCCTTCAGACAGAGGTTCTGTTTTTCACCATTTCCTCCTTGACCTGGCAAACACCTGTGGCATCAAGAGCAGAGCCAGCTGAGTTCTTGGCTCAATGGCAGGTGCCTCCCCTCCCCCACTCCCTCCCCCACTGGCCTCTCTTCTCCAGGGCGTTTCCTTACAGCGGGCTGTGTCCAGTGACCCAGGGCAGGGAGGGACATCCTGTTCACCGAAGCCCGGCCCCGAGCGCCGCTTCTCCACGGCGTCATCTTAAATACTCCCCCGGGACCCTCCCTGCCCTGCCCCATGCTAAATTCCCCTCCTGCCCTATAATTGGCTTTAATTCTCGCTGTCACGCGTGGCACAGCAGGATGGCAGCCGATGCAGGCGGCCGAGGGCAGGAGGCCCTTTGGCTGCTCCTCGGCTCCCTGTCCCCTGACTGACCGCTTCCCTGCCCTCTGCTCGGTTTTCGGTGCAGCCGTGAGTGCAGCTGACCATGAAACAGCAGGGACTGAACGGTGTGTGCCCACTGATTATTCCGTTTTCTGTCCGTGGGTTAAACATTCAAGGATCGAACCAGCCTTGCCCCAACACCCGCATCACCCGAGGGTCTGTGTACATATTGGGGTGTGAACTGTTTTTGTTCCAAGTGACATCGTACTTTATATACTCTGACACTTGCCTTTCTTTTTAATTGAGAATATTTTGAAGATTTATTTATTTATGCATACAATGTTGGGGTGCAGGCCAGAGGTGCTGGGGTGAGAGGACTCCTCAGAGACAGAGCAGGGAGCAGAACAGCGGATCCACTGAAATCCACTGCTGAGGGGGCAGCGGGTGAGACAGGAGAGGTCTGCTGCGCCCTGTGGGAAGCTCCCTGGCTGGGGATCGAGCTCAGGCCACAGTGGCTGCCAATAGCTTCACAGGATGTCCAGCGGGTCTGCGGGTCCGTTTTCTCTCTTCTGTAGATTGAAAGGCGCGGAAATCTCCCCGGGGCTCCGGCAACTCTGGAGGGTCCTCATCTCCAACCCGAACGTCAGGGCCCTGAGCCTGGAGAGCGTCCCCCTGAGCAGGCAGGACCTGGCCACCGCGGGCCAGGCGCTGCGGCACCCCGGCTGCCTGCTGGAGTCTCTGAGGTGAGCGCAGCATCTGCGTCCCCCCTTCTGTCGCTGGTTTTGCTTTGAGGTGATTCTCTCCGTGAGCTGCAGACAACGAGGAGCCAGGGTGGGCGCGGGTGTCGCGAGATGCAGCCCCCAGCTCCCGTCAGACCCGGGAGACTCCAAGCGCACCCGCGGGCCCCGCTCGCAGCCGCCTCGCTGGGACGCGCATGGCGTCTGCTCCCCGCCCGGGCGGGGCCTGCGCTGGCCAGTCCCGACAGCCGGCTCGGCGGGTGGGCGGGCGGGGAGGCTCGGAGAGGGCCGAGGGCGGCTGCGAGGACGCCTTTCCCGCGTGCCCCCCAGAGCGCCTGCCGCACGGAGGCCGCCCCAGGGCTCGGCCACGGGCAGGCCAGGCGGCCCCGTCCCAGGCGCTCGCAGGCGGGCTGGGGGCAAACGATGAAGCAAAACGCTGTGCACACGCGTGTCCAGAGTAGGGCGGGCGCACACAGGCGCGCATAAGGCGCCGACCCGCCAGGGACGCCCGCCGACGCCCCGCAGTGACCAGCGGACAGCACCGCCTGAGCAACCTCAGACTGGCCTCACGAAGGGCCCAGCGGTCACTGCGGCCGGCGGAGGGCCTGGCTGCACGGCGAGGTCGGGCCAGCAGGTCCGCGCCTGGACGCACCCCTTGGGGCCCGGCCGGCCAGACCTGCAGGATGAGGCAAATGAAGCAAGGGGGCGCTGCTGGGACGGAGCCGTGGGGATGCGAGACCCACGGGCGGGGCGGCCGGCGGAGGCCGAGTGCAGGGGCGGCCGGCGGGCGGGCACAGGCGCGGGGGACGCTGGCCTCCGCCTGTCTCTGCAGGCTGGACCACTGCGGGCTGCCGCGCGCCTGCTCGCCGGAGCTCGCCCTGATCCTGCAGACGGCCGGGAGCCTGCGGTCCCTGAGCCTGGCGGGGAACAGACTGGCCGGGCCGTGCGCGGGGTCCCTGCGCGACGGCCTGCAGGCCGTGCCCTGCCCTCTGCAGAGGCTTGTGTGAGTGCCCAGAGGTGGGGGCGGCGGGGGGCGGGGGCTCTGGGGGATGGGGGAAAGCGGGGGGCGGGGCCTCCGAGAGGGTGGGGGGGTGGGGGCGGGGCTCTGGGGATGTGGGCTCACCGTGTCCCCCACGCCCCACCCTGCAGGCTGGCCAGCTGCGGGCTCGGCGCGGCCGACTGCCGGGACCTGGCCGCGGGCCTGGGCGCCAACCGCAGCCTGACCCACCTGTGCCTGTCCGGCAACGGCCTGGGCAGCGAGGGCGCCAGCGAGCTGTGCCAGGCCCTGCGGCGCCCCGGCTGCGGCCTCCGGCGGCTGATGTGAGCGCGGCCGGCACCCCCGGGGGGCGGGTCCCCGGTCGCAGGTCTCCGACCCGCAGCCGCGCAGAGGCGGGCAGAGCCGGGCTGGGCTGGGGCGGCGCAGCCCGGGGGGCAGCCAGGCGCGTGACCCCCTCTGCCCGCAGGCTGGACAGCTGTGACCTGGACGTGGCCGCCTGCGGCTTCCTGGCCATGGCGCTCATGGACAACCAGCAGCTGACGCACCTGAGCCTCGGCGCCAACCCCGTGAGGGACGACGGGGCCAAGCTCCTGTGCGAGGCCGTGGGGGGCCCCGCCTGCCGCCTGCGCGACCTGGCGTGAGTCCGCCAGGGCCCCGCGAGAGCCGCAGCTGGGCTGGAGGGTGGAGGCCAGAGGGGCGGGCGGCGTCCTGGGTCTGCGGGCCGCGGGCTGCCCTAGTGGAGCTGGACGCGCCAGCAGGAGTCGGAGCAGAGGCAGACCCCACCTCACGTCGGGTCCACGCCGCCCGTGGCCCGCCAGGCCTCACGCTACGGCCCCGCACGCTTCCCGGCCCAGGCGCAGGGCTGCGTATTTGCCCAGTTTGGGGGCTCCGTTACCGGCGGCCACGGAAGCTCCCAGGAGACCTCACCCTGGGGCTCCCCCGGCCTTGAGGCTGCAGACACAGCAGGAAGGCGGCCTGGGCGGGGTCCCCCGCGGGGAGCGCCATAGCGCCTCGAAACCCTGAAGTGTGCACCGAGGCCTTTCCCGGATCCCCCCAGGACCGCAGACGGCCCGCCCTGAGCCAGCGGGCCTGCCCGGGTCCCCGTGAGCGGGCAGGCGGGGCCGAGGCCCCCACCCGGCGCTTGGGTCACCGCGCTGATGCGGCCCGCCCGCCCGCGCCCCTGCAGGCTCGCCGGTTGCCGCCTCACCGCCGCCTGCTGCAAGAGCCTGGCCGCGGCC
>PVIJ01013411.1:24231-45430 GCA_004024925.1 Scalopus aquaticus
GCCCATGCGCCGTCATGCCCGCCCCCTCCCCACGCGCTGCCTTGCCCCGCCCACGCGCCGCCTTGCCACGCCCAGGTGCCGCCTTGCCACGCCCCCTCCCCACACGCATGTCCCGCCCACGCGCTGCCATGCCCCGCCCCCTCCCCGCACCCCGCACCCCGCACCCCGCTCCCCCGCTTCCTGTTCCTGGGCTCTGGGCTCCTCCAGGCAGGCAGGTCACGACTCAGCGGGAAGCGGGCGGGCGGGGTCCCCACTGGGCTGACGGTGTGGGGGATGGTGGCTCGCGCCCTGCTCCAGGCTGCAGGGTGAGTGTCCACGGGCGTCTTGCTGCGCGGCACCCACGCCGGGTGCCAGGTGGAGGTGGCCCTGGGCCGCGCGTGTGACCCCGTGAGAAAGAGGAGCCGAACCCCGAGGTGCCCGGCGTCCGGGAGCACCGCCCGAGTCTTGTTCAGACCGCGCGGCTGGGCCCGGGGTATTGGCCCTGGGGAGGGCGCGAACGACCCCCGCGCTAGGCAGACTGAGTGAAGGAGCCGGGAACAAAGGTCAGGAGTCGCGGGGCCCCATTTGTACAAAATCCCCAGAAAGGGGGCGCAGCCTGGGGGCCTCGGGCTGGGGGCAGGGACGGGTGCTGACCGCCCCGGCGCCCGGGTTCCCAGGCTGGAGGCGTGTGAGCTGACGGACGCCGGCTGCGAGGCGCTCTCCGCGGCGCTCGGCCTCAACGAGCACCTGGGCAGTCTCAACCTGGCGCGGAACCACTTCGGCGCGGCGGGAGCGCGGAGGCTGTGCCGGGCCTTCGCCAGCGCCACGTCCAGGCTCCAGATCCTGGGGTGAGTCCTGGCGCCGGCCTGCCGCATGGCCGTGGGGCGCGAGCTGGGTCGGGGAGGCGCGCTCAGAAGCCCGGACTGGCCCAGCGCCGCGTGCGTATCGGGTGTTGGAGACCGCGGCACTCAGGACCCTGGGCCGGGCGCACGGGGAGATAGAGGCAGGGCCCATCACAGTGCCTGCTGGGCTTGGGGAGGGCGGCATAAACAAAATCCTCGTCGGAAAGTTTAAATCGAAGAAGAGAATTGCGTATGATCCAGCCACTCTAGTTCTGTGTAAGCCCTGAAAGGGGTGGAAGCAGGATCTCAAAGAGGTGTCCATGTCCACCAGTGTCCAGGGTCACGTGGGTGGCTCAGCAACAAGCAAGCCACCCAGGGCTCCATCCCTGGAGGACTGACAGGCAATGTGGTATATCCACGCAGGGGAATATTATACAGCCCTTAAAAGGGTGGAGATGCTGCTGCTTAGGGCTTCACATTCACAGATGAAAGAGAGCTGAGGGCCTCTGGAGAGTGAGGCGGCACAGGCTTGGGGGAGTATCCCGAGAATGAGATGGGCAAGTAGACTGGACTGGCTGGAGGCATGGACAGTCCATCGGGTGGCTTGTGATGTATTCTCTGAACAGCGACCGTCCTCGCTGTGTGACGGTTTTCTCCCGTGTGCCCAGCCTGGATTTGCCCGGGAGTTGGGTTTTGGCGGGTGGACGTCCGTGGCAGAAAGAGCGTCGGAGGCTTGGGTGGGATCTGAGGGGCCGCAGGGAAGCAGCGGGGGAGGACAGGCTGGAGTAGCTCAGCGGATGAGCTGGCAGGGCAGGTCTGTGGGCAGCGAGGTGCTTGTGTGGGTGACCCACAGGCGGGGTGCGCTCGGGAGCTGGGGTGGAAGTTGGGGTCTTGCGGGTGACCTCGAGGCGCCCAGCGTGAGGGGTGAGGCTGTGTGTCCCCCGGGGCACTGTCCTCGCCCACCTTGGAGTACCAGCTCCGCAGGGCAGAAACACTTGTGTGGGAGCACCCCTGAGGCGCCCCTGCCGGCCCAGGGCTCCTTCCCGCCGGGGTTCTTACTCTGGGGGCGCCCTGTGCTCCCGGCGCACCCGCAGCAGCCTCAGGCACTGGGGGCGGGGCCTGGGGTCAGGAGCAGGTCCCGGCATCGCGGCCCCTCTGCCCAGGCTGTGGGAGCAGCAGCACCCCGCGGAGGTGAGGGCGCTGCTGGCGGAGGCGCAGCGCAGCAGGCCCGGGGTGGCGGTCGCCGACGGCTGGTTCGCGCGGGACGAGGACGGCCGGAACTGGTGGAAAAGCTGAAGCCCCAGGACGCTGCCCGCAGCCCCGCACAGCGCCCCACGCGGTCCGGCTGGTCTCGAGCAGCCGGGCCCTACGCGCCCGCCCACCCCACCCCCGGTCCCGCGTCCCACCTGGGGCAGGTGGAGGGACCCCAATAAAGTGAGCCCCGCGAGCATCTGGGAAAGGTCCTCCGGCCTCTTCATTGTGGGGTCCGCCCGAGAGCGGAGCCGGGAGTGCCCAGAGGCCCCGAGGGCCCCCGTGGTCGCCCAGGCGGGGCGGAGGGACACTTCGGGGAGCTGAGGGCCTCGGCTGGCGGACGTGCGGGGCTCGGCTTAACCCGCCTGAGTGGGGCCGTGTCCCAGGCCCGGAGCAGCCTTTGCCCGCAGACGGGTACCTCGTGGCCCGCCCTGCCCGCGCCTTGCGAGCGCGTCCCCCGGGCCTGGGGAGGCCCACGATGGGTGTCCGCAGCTGGCCCGCGCCCTTGTTCTAAACCTGCAAAGTGCCGCCCGCGGTGCTCGGGCTGTCGGAGGGGCCGCCCGCGGAGAGGGCGCAGGAGGCTGGCGCGGGCTCGGGCGTCCGCGGCGGGCTCCGTTCCGGGAGGGGCTGGTCTGGGGGACCCAGGACGCGGCTCGTGGGCGGCGAATGAGGGGAGGGGCGTGGGGACCCTGCCACTTCTGAGGCTCCGCATCTCCCCCAGGCCAGGGGCAGGCTGGGGGTGCAGCTGTGCCGGGAGGGGCTCCCTGCGTTCCCCCCACGCCCGCTAGATGGCGGCGACGCGCCCCCTCAGCGCTCACGTGTGGGGCGGCACTCCCCGGCGCGCACCTGTCCCGCGGCGGGGCCCATCCTCAGGCCGCGGGCGGGCCGGGCTGGTAACCCGTCGTGGGGCCGCGCCACTCACGACAGGGAGCACCCGACTTCCACCCACCACATGGCCAGAGCGCCCGTCCATACCCGGCCAAGCCCCAGAGCGGCCCCGACATCACCAGGGGGCGCCACGGCCGGCCTGCAGAGGCACCCGCGGGGAGGAACTGCGCGCAGGCCGCCAGGTCAGTGCCCAGGGCTGACCGCGCCCCTTCTCCTGTGGGGGCGGCTGTTGAGTAGACCCCCGGCAGGGACCCTCGCTCCGATGTCCACGCCCACGCGGCCGAGGTGCCTCGGGAGGCGAACCGGAGGACGAGGCTGGGTGAGCCCACCCAGCGGTCAGCCGTGAGAGCATGGGCGCCGTGGGTGCCCCCCGCTCGGCGGGAAGCATCTGGCAGCCCACGTGTGACCCCAGCTTGCCAGCACCCTGGACCCCGGAGGCGACAGAGAAAAGGCCAGGGCGGCGGCGGAGCCGGGGTGGGGCCGGCCGCCCGCGTGTCCAGACCACCAGGAGGACGGCCCGGGAGAGCCGGGGGCGGCTGCGGCCTGGGTGCCGGCCCTCTGGCGGGTGCTGACGGCCGTGGGAGGGGCAGAGTGAGAGTTGGGGTTCTCCTTGTGTGGCCGCAGTGGGGCTCGGTTCTCGGAGGGTGCCCGGCGGGGCTGAGTCCTCCCTGGGCGCCTGGGGGCCCGGTCACCCCGTTTTCTGCGTGTTTGCCCCAGATCACCAGGAGCCCTGATTAACTCAGGGGGGCGGGGAAGAGAAGAACCGAGAAAGCTTTTCGAACTTCCGCCGCCGTTGGCCTGTGTCCTCCCGCTGGGCCGGCGGCGGAGGCGCCGGGCGGACCGCACCTGGCGAGCGCAAGAGCCTCTTGCGAAGGCTCCTTTACAGCATGGCGCCCAGGAGGTTTCGTTCACTGCTTTAGTTTAAAAACGACTTTGCTAAGGGTTTTTAAAGGCCAATTTTGAGTTTACCGCACGGAACAAAAGCAAGGTCTTAGATCTGTGCGCGCCAGCGAGGTGCCCGGTAATGTGCCGAGGGCCGCGCCTCCAGCCCGGGCCCCGCCCCCGCAGCTGCCCCCTGTCCCCACGCGGAGCCTGGGCCGGTCACCTCGTGCCCACCGCGCTGCTCTGGAGAACCCAGACGGTGGCCGCAAAGACCAGAGTTCCCACAGCGGGTCGCTGAGGACGGTCTGGAATCCGGGGGCCTGGGGGGAGCCCGCGCTGCCCCGTCGTCAGCAGCACACGCACCTTGGCTGAGCCACCCGACTCCTTCACAGCCGTCAGCGCAGATGGACAGGTGGAGGGGTGGACAGACGGTGCTCCCTTTTAATCCGTTTACTTTGTTGTTTGTGAAGAGCGGTTGTGTAACTGCTGAGCATCTGAGAGGATGTAGGGAGCGGGATGGAGACGCCGAGTGCTAATAAAGACCCTCCGCGAGCGGCCTTTTCCACCCAGCACCCTTTACCTTTTGCAAAATCTTCCTCGGGACCGGTCTCCGTTCCTGGCCCGGAGCCCCGGCGGCCGGGATGCTTTCACCAGCAGAAAGTCCTCCCGCCGCACAGAGGGCGGGGGGACACTAGCGTCCGGTCGCCCCCCCTTTCTTCAGTGCGATGGGGCCCAGGCCGCCCCAGTGTGGAGCCAGCGCCTGCAGGAGGCCCGGGTGGCGCGCCCCTGTCCGTGGTGCTGAAGGCCTCCCCAGGGCCCGGCCGCCCGCCGCGCGCAGCGGCTTCCCCGCAGACACCTGCTGCACGGGCGCGCGCCGGGGCATGCAGACGCGGGGCGCCGGCGCACACCTGCCCCCCAGGCGCTCTGACAGTCTGTGGTGGACTCCGGGGAGAAGCCGGTAAAATCTGGCGAGCCGTGTACCCGGTGAACAGAATCTCCGAGCGCCCACCTGTTCCAGGTGTCCGAAAATCGGGATCCAGCCTCTCCCCCACACCTCATCCGAGCCCCAGGATGCTGCGGCAGGGCGCGGGGTCTGGCTCAGCCCCTCCAGGGCGCCGCGGCCGCCCCTCCGCCCCAGCGAGGCAGCACCAGCCTGGCCAGCGCACCCGCCTCCGCCCCCGCCCCCCAGTTCCCGCGCCCGACGCCTCCGCCAGCGTCCGGGCCCAGCCGGCCCCTGCTCTCAGCCGCAGGCCTCGGCTCCCGGGGACAGCCCTACCCTGCCGGCCCGCCCCCCGCTTGGCCTCCACCCCACCTCACCTGGACGCGCAGGAGCCAGCCGTGGGGTTCAGAAGCTTCCTGCAGCCGCCCCCCAGGGCCTCGCGGGCAGGCCCAGGCCCCACCCCACGCCCCGGTGTCCGGCCACGCCCCTGCCCCAGCCTCGCACAGGCCCCAGAGCAGACAGCCACCAGCCTGCCCCAAAGCTGCCCCCAGGGGGACACGCGCGCCAGGCGCCTCGGGCCTTCTGGAGGCTGGCACAGGAGCCAGGGCAGGGGCATCCCCACCTCGGTGGGCACGGCTGGGGTTCGCTGCCGAGGCGCGGGGCCCCTCCGAACCACCCCCACTCCCACAGGCCCCTCCAGCTGGACCCACACTGGGCACTGCAACGCCTGGGCGGCCTCTCCGGGGCGAGCTGGGGGCGGGCGCAGGCCCCGGGAGCCCTCCCGGCGCCAAGAACCACGCTCCGCAGGCAGTCAGAGAGTGCCGTTTATTGCCCGCCCCTCGCCGTGCAGGGAAGAGGCGGGCACCCGTCCTCCGAGGGCACCCGCTGCTGAGGCCCAGGCCCGGCGGCAGGGCTGGGCAAGGAGAAAACGACGGGACCGGAAGGAGAAAATCACGGGTGCGAGGGCCGGGGGCGGGGAGCAAACAAAATCCTAGAAGGGAAAACGGCGCCTCTTCCCTGACCCCGCCGGGGCCGCCCGGCGCCTTCTCCGCGAGGCCGGCGAGGCCGGCGGGGCGGGCAGGCCTCTCGGGCAGGCTCCCTGCGGCTCTCGACAGCCGCACTCGAGTCCATCTCTGCTCCGCGAGAGGCCGGCTGCGGGAGGGCGCCGGGCGGGGGCAAGGCCGGGGCAGGGGAGGGAGACCCGCGGGCGGCGGCGCCCCTCTGTCCGTCCCTCCCTGGGTCTCTGGGTCCAGGGCCGCCTGCCCGCCGAGCCCGAGGGGCCCTGCGCCCCCCCGGGCCCCGCCCCTACCGGCCCTCCCCGCCGCGGCACTCGCTGCACCGGCCGCCGGCCGCCTCCTCCTCGTCCTCGTCGTCGTCCTCGCCGCCCGCCGGGTAGTAGCTCTGTCCGCAGCGGCTGCAGACCGAGGGCGCGCCCACGGCGTGCACGCGCTTGTGTCTGCGCAGCGCCGCGCCTTGCACGAAGCCCTCGCCGCACTCCACGCAGATATGCGCCGGCTCCTCCCCACCCGCCGCCGCCAGCCCGTCCCCGTGCTGGGCGCGCTGGTGCGCCAGGAGCGCCGACCCGTGGCCGAAGCCCTTCCCGCACTCCAGACACACGTAGGGCTTGGGGGCCGGGGCGCGCCGCGAGCGGGGCCCCGCCGCCTTCGCCCCCGCCCCGCCCCCGCCCGCGGCTGCTGCGCCGCCCTCGCCCGGCGCGCCCACCACAATGATGCCCTCGCCGTCGCCCACCGGGATGGCCAGCTCGCCGTCCGCCGCCGCCGCCTCCTCGGGCGCCTTGGCGCGGCGCACGCTGGCCGCCAGCACCTTGGCCGCCACGCCCGGCCCCGACAGCTCGGGGTGCAGGCGCAGGTGGCGCGCGAGGCTCTTGGGCTGGCTGAAGCCGCGGCCGCAGCGCGGGCACACGAAGGGCTTGAGGCCGCTGTGCGAGCGCCGGTGCTTGGCCAGGCTCTTGCTCTGCGTGAAGCTGCGGCCGCAGTCGGGGCACGCGTAGGGCTTCTCGCCCGTGTGGATGCGCTGGTGCTGCATGAGGTTGGAGCTCCAGCTGAAGCGCTTGCCGCACTCGGAGCAGGCGTACGGCTTCTCGCCCGTGTGGATGCGCCGGTGCTGCACCAGGTGCGAGCTCTGCGAGAAGGTCTTGCCGCAGTCGGCGCAGGCGTTGGGCCGCTCGCCCGTGTGCGTGCGCTGGTGCCGCGTCAGCTTGGACCAGTGGCTGAAGCTCTTGCCGCACTCGTTGCAGATGTAGGGGGCGGGCAGCCGCGGCCGGGGCGGGGGACCAGCCGGCGGCGCAGACTGGGGCGGGGACAGCTTGGTGGGGGGCCAGCTGGGGACGTCGTCGTCATCCATGATCAGGATGTCCACTGGAAGGCAAGGGGGCCGAGTCAGAGAGACCACGCTGGACAGAGGGGCAGTCGGAGGGCGAGTGGGGCCAGGAGCGCCCGCCCCCGCCCCCATGGCCCGGCCCTGGAAACTCACGGTGGCCTTCAGGCCGGGCCCCAGGCGGGCGTCCACCGGCCCCGGCCCGGCGTGCCCAGTTCCTGCGCGTCCCGTCTGTCGCGGAGGGGGCCGACCCCAGCAGGCAGGAGCGCAGGGCGGCCGCGGCAGGGTGGGCCCGGCAGGCGCGGAGCCGCACGCCGAGGCGTCGCATCCGGCCGAGTCCCGGCGCGGACCGGGGGCCTCTGTCCCGCGTCCAGGCCACTCGGGTTCCGGGACGGCCTCTGCCCGACGCAGACGGCCGGGCCTCGGTTTTGCGGGCGGCCGCTGCTGTCCCGGGTCCCTGGGGCCCGCCTTGCGCACCCCGACCTGCTCCCTGGGCCTGGCCCAATCAGAGGCGGAAGGCCCGAGACGGCGGCGACCCCTGTGCCAGCGCCGGGTGGACCCTGCGCGGCTAAAGTCCCACCCACCCGCCCCGTCTCGGCCGCGCCCGGCCCCGCCCACCAGGTCGCCGGCCCCGCCCACAACACCGCGGCCCCGCCCCTGGGCACGCCCCCGCGGGTCCCTTTCAAGGCCGGATGGTGGTCAGCCCCTGCCCCAGGCCCGCTGGGCCACAGCGCTGGCGGCCTGCAGGTGGGCACTAGGGCGGGCCCCGCCAGTGGGCCCCGAGCCCCCGGCCACTGCAGGCGACGCTGCACCCTCCCAGTCGGCCGGACGCCCTCGCCCGGGGCGGCAGTTCAGACAAGCCCCGGCCGCCACCGGCCCGTGGGTCCAGCGCGCCTCCGAGCCCGCCCAGCCCGCGCAGCCGCCTGCCGCGCGCGAAAGGGGCGCCCGGGCGGGCAGGGTGACCTGGCAGGCCCCGCGTCCCCGCGGACTGAGTGCCAGGCGCCTCTAGTCAGAGGTCTCCCGAGCGGCGGCGAGCACACGCTGCCCTGAGAGGCGCAGGGCCCGCAGGGTCGGGGACGCCGCCCCGGACGCGCACCAGCCGGGCGGGGGCGAGGCGGGGGGAGCGCGGGGAGCCTCTTTTGAAAGCAAGGGGGGGGGCTCCGCGCCGGGGAGGGGCGTCCCGCCCGCCCCGCAGGCCCCGCCCCGCGGGAAGACCCGAGCACCTGCAGGCCGGCCGGCCGTGAGGGTCGCGCCCTCCAAGGCAAGCCCCCTGGGGAAGCGGCCGGCAAAGCCCCAGTCCAAGTTCTTGAGGGACTCGGGACCCCGAAAGGGAGCGCAGGGCTACCAGCTGAGAGGTGGGGCGCAGCTGCCCTCGGGAGGGAGCAGTGGGTCTGGGACTCAGCAGAACCGCCTCCGGGCCCAGAGCGTGGCCCAGCGCGCGTCCCGCATCCACGCAGGGGCCGCCCCGGCCCGCGCCCCTCACCCCCGAGTCCCACCGCGAGGCATCCCGCTGGGCCCTCGAGTTGGAGACCGCTCACTCCCGCCCCTGCGGCCACCTGCTGCCCCAGAGGCCCGGGCCGCCGGTGGGCTCGCCGCCAGCCCCCACTGCCCGCCCGACGCACATCCGGTCCGGGACCCGGGACCCCAGGCCCCGCCCCCGCAGACCGGCTGCCGCACGGGGGAGGCCCCTGCACCCGCCCTGCCACAGGCCACCCGGGTCTGGCCATCCTCCCCCACCCGAGGCCCAGGGGACCCTTGGGGGCCCTCCGCGAGCACCCGTGCTCCCCGACGACCAGGCGCCACTGGCCAATGCTGCTCCGCCGGCCGCCGGCCACCCCAGGGACGCTGGCCCTTCCTCAGGCGGCTGCTGAGGCCGCACACTCTCAACAGGCTCGGGCTGCTGCTTTTTAGTAGGCTTCCCACAGCGGGCCCCCAAAGGGGAGAGGGTGCAGACACCCCCTTCCCAGGCGGGCGCCCTGCGGCACCCTCGGCCCTGAGGAGCCGGGACGCGGTGCACAGCCCGGGGGGCGCCGGCGGACCGGTGGGGAGGATTGAGGACCAGGCCGATGAGCCCCGGGGGGTGGGGTGGGAGCGCAGCTCCCGTGGGGGGAGGGGAGGGCGCCTCTGCGCCGGCAGGGTCTGTGGTGCCTGTGGTGCCGGCCACGCCTCGCCCCTGGCCAGAGGGCCCTCCCCGGGCCTCCTGGTGTGGGGGGCGGCTCCCAGGAGGCGGTCTCCCCGCCCTTGGCCCTGGGGCAGCCCCTCCCCCGCCCCCAGCCCCTCAGCGCGCCTCCCTCCCGCAGCCCGCGGGTCAGAGGCCCCCTCCGGGCGGGTCCCGCGGCACCTCCGTGTGTGGGGTCCAGCCCGAGCACCGCCCCTCGCGTGGCCAGGCCTGGGGCCCGCCCTCCGGGGCGCGCGGGGGGGCGGGGCGGGCTCTGCATGGGCCGGGTGCTAGCGACGGCCCGGGGAGCACCAGGCGCGCCTGGGCGAGCAGCCGCCGCCCCCGCCGCCGAGCCTCCCCGCATTCCCGCGGTTCGCGCACTGGCCGCCGGCCGCCCGCCAGACGGCCGGAGAGCGGGCCCTGCTCAGTGCCCAGCGGGGCCGCCGTCCCCCAGTCAGACCGCCCCACGGAGGGGCTCGGGGTGGCAGGGGCTGGGGGAGGGCCCGCCAGGGCGGCAGCCAGCGCCCGGGACGGACAGCTCCGGAAGGCGCCAGCCTGCAGGTCCCGTCGGGCGGGGCTCGGACAGCCGCACAGGCAGGGCCCACAGCTGCCCGGAGCCCGGCGGGCTGAGGGTCCCGGGGCAACAGCCCGACCCTGCCGGAGCCAGCTGCCCAGCCAGGAGGCGGCCGCGCCGGACGGGTGCGGAGGACGCCGCTGGCCAGGGACCTGGGGTGACAGCGGGGCACACTGAGCCGCCCGCTGTCCGCCCGCGGCAGCCCTGGAGCCGGCCCTGAGCCCCCCCCGCCCCCCCCCAACGAGGGCGCAAGCTCCCTGCCCCGTCGCCCTGCAGAGGTGGGGCGGGCCGCGCTGGCCAGGCAGCGGGGAGGCTGCGGGCCAGAGCGCAGTGTCTGCCGG
Source organism: Scalopus aquaticus (assembly GCA_004024925.1). Taxonomy (NCBI): domain Eukaryota; kingdom Metazoa; phylum Chordata; class Mammalia; order Eulipotyphla; family Talpidae; genus Scalopus; species Scalopus aquaticus. The sequence continues at coordinate 34,424 of PVIJ01013411.1, forward strand.
AGCCCGAGCCCCTCACCTGGGTTCTCGTGACTGGCCATCTGCTGGTCCTCGGAGTCCAGCGGCCCCGGAGACCAGGCCTCCTCCCGAAGCTCCATGGCGTCGCTGGGGGAGGAGAGGGAAGGACAGCGTTTACAGGGCCCGAGGGCTGCCCGCGCTCCCTGCCTGCCCCACCGGGCCGAGGCCATGCACGGGGGTCGCAGGGCGCGGACCCGGTGGAGCGCGAGCCCCATGCCCGGGCAGCAGCAGCAGCCACAGCCCGCGCTGGGGAGGGCGACCCGTCCCAGAGGCCGCGCAGCCCACTGTCCTCTCCTCCGTCCGCCTGCCCAGCAGGCAGAGGCCAGAGTGCCCTTCCCGTCCGAGCGGGCCGGCGCGCAGGAGCCCCTGCTGTGCGCTCCGGCCCACCTTAGGGGCCCACCTTAGGGGCCTGTGCCCCTGTCCCCTGCCGGCCTGGCACCGATGCCCGGAGGGCGCAGGGAAGGCGGGAGCCCCTGCTGGGGACCCGGACACGCCCCGCACAGGAGGGGGCAGATGCCACCCAGGGCCGCTCTGCCCTCCGGGGCACGGGGAGGCGTGGCCCCTGTTCCTGCCGGGAGCAGGAGGGCGCAAGCATAAGCCCCAGGACGCAGCGCTGGGGTGTGCAGTGCCCCCGCACCAGCGCGCGCCCCGCTCCCGGCCCCCGCTCCCAGTTCTGGAAATGCAAGGCCCCTGCAGCGCCCGCACTCCCCGCGCCCCTGGGCAGCCTCTGGCTCCCGCGCCCAGGCCGCCCGAGGCCTGGGGCCCTTCCCGGCAACCTCCCTCAAGAGCCGCCTGGGGGCTGAGGCCGCCAGGGGCGCCCACGCTGCCCACGGCCAGCGGGTGGCAGGCTCGGGTGGCCAGGAGCCGCAAGTCCCCGAGAGGGCGGGTCTGGGGCAGCTCCGGGGAGACCCCACACCAGCTGCGCGGTGCTCAGAGGGCGGGTGGGTGTGGCCAGCCCGCTCCGCTCAGCACCGGAGGCCCCGCGACCCCGGGCAGTGCCAGGTCGCCACTTTCTCCCCCCCGCAAAGCTGAAGGTGGGGTCCCCCGGAGCGCCCCCGAGCCGCCCAATTAGCGCAGGACGCGCCGGCCCCGCCGGTTGTTAAGCGCGAGACAAATTATCGTTATTATTGTTGCTATTAGTCCCGCCCACCGGCGCTGGAAGCCTGCCCGCCCATTAGGCGCCTTTCTTCCGCTGCCAGCCGCGCCGCCGCCCCTCGCCGCGGCTCCGCCCCCTCGGCCGGGCTCGGGGCTGGGGCTGGGGCTGGGGCTCGGGCTGGGGCTCCTGCGGGACCGCTGGCCTGGCCCTGCCCGCCGTCCCGCCCAGCCCAGCACCCCCACCCGACCTCTCGGCCTCCACAGCGCGCACCCACCCGCCCCGCGCCGCGGGCAGCACCGGCCACACCAACGTCCTCCTCGCTTCCTGCTCAGTCCCCCCACCAAGGGGAGCGGGCGGGAGGCGGGGGCGCAGGGCGGACAGGCGGACCACCTGCCCAGCGACACCGAAGCCCACAGGAGTCGGTGCAGGGAGGCGGGACAGGCCGGGCCCCCCCAGCTGGGGCCCTGCAGACCTGACTGCACCCCAACAAGAGGGGCGCTCAGTGGGGGAGGGAGCCGGGTCGGCGCGCACACCCCCAGCACCCCGCACCGGAGCCCGCACGCGCCCCCCCCCAGGCCCGGCCGGCTCAGCACGGAGGACCTTTAAAAAGGTGCCTGCCCCTGGCCTGGCCGGCGGGCGAAGTCCAGATCCCGCAGGTCCAGGTCCCGGCCCCGCCCCCTCACCGTTGGGGCCCTCTTGCCAGAGCCTCCCCACTTCCCCTTCTGCGGCGCCCCCTGCTCCAGCCCCAACCCGCAGCGCCATGACCCGGGGGCCACCGTGGCGCCTGGGGCTCCCGGCTGACCCCTGTCCCGGTGCCCCCCCGTGGCCGTGGCCGCAATAGCCGGCCAGCAGCCTGCACGGTGGGGCTGCGCCCAGCCTGGCCGCCCGCGGGGGACCCTGTCAGCAGCACCTCCCCCTCGGGCTCCCCACCTCTGCCCCAACAGGAGCCCCCGGCCTCTGGAGCGAGGGGACACGCAAACCTGGAGTGCCCACCGGGTGCTGTGGCATGGGCCCCGGACGGTGCGCCCCCAGGCATACTCCGAGCCAGGGAGGGCGCGGCGGGGGTCCCCTTCCCAGGCCAGCCAGTCTGGGACAGCGGGGGGGGGGGGGGGAGCCCGGGTCCTCCTCAGCGGCCGCTGCCCTGGCCAGACAGCACTGCCCGCACCTGCACCGCCTCCCCCCGGCCCTCGCCCCAGGGCTGACCCTGAGCCTCGGGGAGGAAGCTGGGGCCTCAGGCTGGGGGGCCAGGCCACGAGGCACAGATGCCTCCCGCTGGCCCCGTGACTCCAGGGCAGCTACCCCTGCAGGGGAGGCCGGGCCTGGGACCCCACATGCTGGGCCGAAGGAGGGGCCCCAGCCCGTGCCCCCAGCCCGTGCGGGACACCTGCAGGCCCCCGGCCAGCCCTGGCCCCTCAGCAAAGGAAGCCAGCGCAGCCCTGCCCAGTGCCGCTGTGGATGGCGCCCCCCTGGGCTCAGACGCCCGGGGCCAGCCACCTGCCGAGGCCTCGGGTCTGCGGGGCCCCAGCACAGGGCCGGCTAGAGCCCCGGTCGTGGCCTCAGAAGGCAGGCGCAGGCGGCACCTGGCAGGGCGGGGCTCCGGCCTGGGAAGACGCCGCAGCCCAAAGCGGCCCAGCTCACCGCGGTCCTGGCTGCAGCCCTGGCCCGGGGGCCAGCCGGGCCCTCTCTCCCAGGGCCCCAGCACAGGGGCAACAGCGCGGCCGCGGCCCCCGCCACAGGACACGGAGCAGGAAGCGCCCGGGAGAGGGAAGTGGCGGCCCAAGGTCACCGGCAGGGCCCCAGCCGCACACCTCGCACCCCGTGGGGCCCTCAGAAGGCCCCTGGGCGCCCAGTCCAGCGCCTGACCCAGCCCGGTCAGCCCCGCGGGCCGGCTCCAGACTCCCCTGAGGCGACTGCCCGGCCCCAGGGCAGCAGATGCACAGGCTGGCCCCGCGGCCCGGGCTCAGGCTACAGCAGCGGGCCTGGACCGGAAGGGCCTGACCGCCCGGATGACCCTCAGCGGCTGCTGGGCGGGGAGCCTGGCCGCGAGGTGACCCTCCTCGCCCTCCCTCAGCGGACCCTGGAAGGCCTCCGGGAGGAAGGGGACCCGGTGCGGGCGGGCGTTCGGCGGGCCGGGGCGCGCTCGCCAAGAGCCGGACAGTCCCGGGCGCTCTGCCAGGGCCGCAACGACGCGCAGCCCCGATCGCCGACCCCGGACACGCCCCCGCCCGGTGCCGGGGCTCGTCAGGCCCGGCCCTGGCCGTGTCCCTGTCGCGGCACCCGGCGCCGAGGCCCCGGAACGGGCTCCGTCCACACGGCTCGCGCCGCACCCCGAGGCAGCACGTGCGCGGGGCCGGCGCCCGGGGGGCGGGGCGCGGGGGGCTGCGTCCGGCCCGGCCCGGCGCCGACCTTGGCTGCCACTTCCCTCCGGCGCACGCGCTTCCTGCCGCCGCCGCCCGAGAATGAATGGGCCCGGCGGCCGGGCGCCCGCGGTGACCGGAGCGCGCTGCCCGCGCGGCGCCCGGGGCGGCGGCGGGGCCCGGGAGGGGGCGAGGCCGGGCCGCGGCCCCGCTTCCGGCCGGACCCCGCGGCCCCCTCCCCCACCGGCCTCGCCTTCCCGAGTCGCCGCCACTTCCGGCCACGACCCGCGGGAGGCCGAGGGGGACGGCGGCCCCACCCCCGCGCCCCCGGCCCGCCGCGCGCCGCCGCGCGCCCCCGCCGCCCGCGCCCGCCCCGGCGCGCACGCGCACTCCCGCCCGCGGCGCCCGCCGCCCGCTCGCGCCCGCCCCCCGCCCGCCGCGCGCCCGCGCCCGCCCCCCGCCCGCCGCGCGCCCGCGCCCGCTCACCTCCGCGGTCCCGGGGCCGCCGCGCCGCGCTCCTGCTCCCCTCTCCTGCCGCGCGGATGGTGGCAGCGGCGGCGGCGGCGACTCAGACCCTGGGGTCAGGGGGACGGGCGCCCAGGCCGGAAGTGACCTTCCCGGCCGCTTCCGCCCGCGCCGCTCGCCCTCCCCCTCCCCCCTCCGGCCGCCACCCCGGCCGCGCCGCTCTAGGAACGCGCGCACCGCACCCCCGCCGCCCCCCCCCCAGCTCGATGGTGCGCGCGGGCGCCACTTCCGGACGCCTCTAGGACGCGGGTCCTCCGGCCACGCTCTATGGCGCCGCGCGCCGAGGGGCTGCGGCCCCGCCCCCTCCCAGCCCGGGCGCGGGCCGGCCCGTTAGGCGGAGACTTCCGGGCGTGGGGGCGGCGCCCCCGCGGCCCCGCGCCTGCGCGCTCCGCTCCCCGCCGGCCGCCGGGGGGCCGCTCGCGCCGCCGCGGGTCCGCCCGCGTCTCTATCCCCGTAACCCTTTCGCCGCCGGGCTGCGTCCTGAGGCGCCACCTGCTCGCGCTCCGGCTGCAGACGGGCGCGGCGCGGGCCGGACCCTGCGCCCTCCACGCGCCGGTCCCGTCCGCGCCTCCGTCCCATCAGCGCCGCAGCCCGGCCCTGGCTCCTCGGTCCGGTCCAGGCTCCTTGGCCCTCAAGGAACACGCCCCCTGCCCCGTCCACGCCGCGGTCAGCCATCACCTGTCTGCACGACCCGGGCCTGGGGGCGCCACAGGCGGGGAGACAGCTGTGCCCCCCTCGCTGCCCGACCCTCCGCTGCCTACTGGGCGCTGAGCCGCGGGTCAGGCCCCTGTGTGGGGTCACCACGGTGCCCCAGTTAGTGCGGCTTGGTCCAGGAGCTCGAAAGTAACAGCAGGGGTCTTACGCCATCCTTTGCCCCAGTTTCGGCTCTGCCTGCCCTTACCTGGGGTGACGTCCAGGCAGTCCCTCTCTGCCTGCTCCCCTGAATGTCTGATTTTGTTAGGCCGAATCGGACTGAGTTACCTGAGCCAGTCAGAGGTGGGGAAAGGGTTGTTTTTTGGGGTTTGTTTTTGAAGGTCATGTTTTTAAGATTTATCTCTGCAAATAAGAGCTGGGGTGCAGGCCAGAGGTGTGGGGGGTGAGAGATTCACCAGTGACATCGGGGAGCAGAACAGGCGCATCCACTGAGATCCACTGCTGAGGGGGCAGCGGGGAGACAGGAGGGGTCTGCTGCGCCCTGTGGGGAGCTCCCTGGCCGGGGATCGAACTCGCGCTGCAGCGGCTTCAGAGGCCAAAACCCAACACGTTGCGCCCCCAGGGAGGCCCAGGAAGGGGGTTATTCTGGGCCAGGCACTCTCAGCCACACTGAGAGGTGGGCTTGGGTGCAGGGCGGGGCACTTCCCTCAGGTTGCCTCATCTGAAGCTGAACAGCAGTGCCGGGGAGGTGCTGACATGGAGGACAGCTGGACATGGAGGACATGGTGGACACCCCCCGCAGGCGCGCACACACGTCACACGCAGGCACACTGACGCGAGTCGGCACCTGGCCCCAGCCCGTGGGCTCTGGCGAACCAGGCCCACAGGACGCACCGCCCGCGCCCTTGGGCCAGCGCCCTCTTCCTGCTCCCCACTGGTCCTGGCACCAGGAGGGGCCCGCGAGTCCTCTGGGGTCTCCTCTTTAAAGGTGCGAACCCCATTCTCCCTCAGGAGCTGAGCACCCCAAAGGCCTGCCTCCCAGCACCCCCCTGCTGGACACGGGGCTCCCGAGCACGGCCGGGAGAGGCGCACCTCGGCCTCCTCTCCCAGGCGGGGCCAGGCCCCACAGCAGAAGCCCGTGGCCGCCTGCCTCGAAAACACCTGAGCCCCTGACGCGCCTCCCCAGACAGGCGCCCACCCCAGCAGAGCAGAAGCACCCCGCTCTGCCCTTGGGTGCAGCGGGGGGCTGCGCTGGCCACTAAGTGGCCGGGGCTGGCGCGGTGATCAGGCTGTAAGACCTGCGGGGTGTCCCGGGCAGTGACAGCCGCGAACCCCAGCGCAGGCCCCGGCCCCCCACGGGCTCCCTCCCGACCAGCCATTCTTTACTGGGGGACCAGGGAAGTTGGGCTGCAGTTCCGGGTGACCTTGCACCCCCCCGGGGCCCAAGGGAGGGCTGCACGGGGCAGCCCAGCCCTCTGGCGGCCTGGAAGTGCCACCTCTGTGGGCGGGGGCCCCCAGGCCCAGAGTCCCCGCTGGCAAAGGCTGCTGCCCCAGCCACCCGCCATCTTGGCGCTAATAACAGGTCTTGGGCAGGCCGGGGTCCCCTCGGCAACCAGGCAACCACCCACGCCCCGGCGTGCACCTGCTGAGTGGTGTCCCCAGGCGCGCAGCTTGCGCCCCGACCCCGCGCCCTGGGAGGGTGCGGGCCCCACCAGCATGCAGGTGCGCGCTGACGCGCGTCTGCCGGACAATCTCGGGGCCCGCTGACGACCCCCTGGGCAGGGGGGCGGGCCAGACACCGTGAGCCGCAGAGCCTGTCATTAAGCAAATCGTTCGCAATTTAATTATCCGCGCGCGCGCTCCCCGCGGCCCGGAGCTGACTCAGCGCCAGCCGGCCCGAGCTGCCGCCGGGGCGCACGCCCGTGCACCCCCGCGCCGGCCCGGGCGCCCGCGTGCGCGCTCCCCCGCCGAGCTCGGCCCTCCAGCGTCCTCCAGCGTCCAGCGCCGGGCAGACCAGCAATCCCCCGACCGCCTGGAGGATGAGTCCCTGCTTTACAGCCCCACACAAAGAGACTCGTAATTATTATTTTGAGTGATAATTACAGCGGCGCGTACAAAGGAGCTGCGGAGGGCAGAGGTGGCGGAGCTGCTGCCAGAGAAATCGGCCCCCTCAGGCTGGAGTCGGAGAATGCGCCCCTTCCAGGCGGCCGCGGAGCCGCTCGGCGCAGCGGGTGGGGGAGGCCGGGCAGACACGAAGGCATCCGGCCCAGAGGGACTGAGAAGGGGCAGTGACTGGACCTTGCCAGGCGTTTTGTGGGGTGGTGGAGGTCTGGGAGGGCTTCCTGGAGGCGGTGTCCCCTGGTTTGGTGGTCACTGAGGGCCCCACATGCTCTCAGGGAAGAGGTGGGGGAGGCCATGCCTCGGAGCCCCCCAGCCCGCCCCTCACCACCTGGCCCTCTTGGATGCCGCCGACGTGTGCGCAGCTGTTGGCTTTGGGACTTTGTCGTCGGGATTTGAGAACTGATGACTGAAGAGGCTCGAGGGGCTCGTGCCTGTGAGGAGACGTCAGCAGGTGGGGTGCTCCTGAAGGCGGGGTGCTTGGCAGCTCAGCACGCCTGGGGTTCCTGTCTCCCCTTCCTCCCAAGCCCCAGGGGCGCCCACAGAGGAGCAGCAGGAAGCACAGAGCACACGCCCATGAGCCTTCGCTACCAGCGCGAGCAAGACACCGCAGCCGCTGAGGCCCGAGCCCATCCCCGGCCGGGAGCGTCCCCAGGGCGCAGCAGACCCTCCTGTCTCCCCGCTGCCCCGCAGCAGTGTGTTTCAGGGATCCGCCTGTTCTGCTCCCCGCTCTGTCTCTGGGGAGTCCTCTTCCCCCTGCACCTCTGGTCTGCACCCCAGTCCTTGTGTGCATTAATAATCTTTAAAAGAAAAAAGAGAAAGGCAACTGGAGCCACCTGAGGGACTCGGACGGTCGGCGCCGGCACCTCCCCGTCCGCACGGCGCCTGGGTTCACTGACCCGCGGGCCGGCTGCTGGGGTGCTGAGCCACACAGACGTGGCGCCACGGCCTGAACGGGGGCCCGTGCGCATTCCGTGTCCTCCCAGCGCGCCCGGCCGTGGTCCTAACGGGCACCCAGCAGACGTGAGGGGTGGCTGGGGCGCCGGCTAAGCCATGCCCGGGCGGGCTTGCTCCTGGGTTCAGCCCGTTACAGCTTGCTCTGCACAGGCCGGCGGCAGGTGGGGCCCCGGAGACCCGGGGAGGCCGTCCCTGTGGTGTGGCTGTGGCTACCCGGAGAGTACAGCAGAAAACCCTGCAGGGCACCCGCAAACGCAGCCTGGGCCCCCACCCGTCTGACCCAGGGCGTCTGAGCAGGACAGTGCGCCTGGCAGTGTCCATCCTGGAGTGTCCACGAGGCCCATGGGGAGCACGGTGAGGGGGCACCACGGCGCTGGGCTATGGGGTGCGCCTGGACGCTACCCGCGGGCACCGAGCAGGACACGGTGGCAGAGACGGCCTGCCAGGCCTGCGGACTCTCTGCCCCAGCGGCCGGGACGCAGCCGGCTCCGGAGGGGCCCAGCGTGGGCTGGGCAGGCTTGGCCTGGGCAGGTGGGGCGTGGGGGAGGTGCGCCCGCAGCCGTCCACCCTGGGGGCGGCCCATCCCCCAAAGCAGGTCGGGTATGGCTTGCCCTGTGCCCCTGCCTTTGGGCCTCAGCCTCGTCCACTTTGGGACGTGCCACGGCAGGCCCCCGGCGGCCAGCACCTCCAGCTTGACAGTGGCCAGAGACCCCTTGCCGGGCCGGAGCAGCAGCCTCTGGACAGCCGCGCGCTGGCCGGTCCGAGCGTCAGAGCCTCGCCTCTCTGGGCCGTGGGGGGCAGCCGGGAGGGACTTTCCCGCCCACAGTCCCAGCCTCCGGCTGCCTGAGGACCAACAGCTGCGGCCTGACACACAGCCCCGGGCATGAAGCTTCCCGGTGGGTGGTGCTTGGGGGGCCAGGTGCCCCCCGAAGCTGCGGGGCCCCAGCTGGGGGCAGCTCCAGTGCGCAGCTCCCTGGAGCTCCAGACCGAGGCGGGCTCCCCACCTGGCCGCAGCGCTGGCCGAGCCCCACTGTGCTCGCACTCCGCCCTGCTGACCGTCGCGGGGAGGCAGCTCCCCAGGAGGCCTGGCCGGGGGCAGGCACGGCGCCCCTTCACTCGGCGCCCCTTCACTCGAGGCTCCTGGGCTGTAAAACGCCAATCAGCCCCAATTTCAGCTCATTAGTTAATTATTTGAATTAAAAAATGGGAAACTAGGGCCTCCCTGGGGGACCCAGGGGTCAGTCTCAGGCTGTCACCGTCGTGGCCTGAGTCCCATCCCGGCCAGGAGCTGCCCGCAGGGCGCAGCAGACCCCTCCTGTCTCCCCGCTGCCCCCTCAGCAGTGGATTTCAGGGATCTGCCTGCTCTGCTCCCCACTTTGCCTCTGGGGAGCCCTCTCACCCCCACACCTCTGGCCTACACCCCACATCTTGTGTGCATAAATAATAAATAAATCTTAAAAAAATCTTTTAAACAATCTGACAACTTAAAAAAGATTTATTTATTTACGCATATATAAGTAGTCAGGTTTTTTAAAGATTGATTTAGTTATGCACACAGGAATTGGGGTGCAAGCCAGAGGTGCAGGGGGTGAGAGGACTCCCCAGAGACAGAGTGGGGAGCAGAACAGGTGGATCCCTGAAATCCACTGCTGAGGGGGCAGCGGGGAGACAGGAGGGGTCTGCTGTGCCCTGTGGGAAGCTCCCTGGCCGGGGATCGAACTCGTGCTGCAGAGGCTGCAGACAGCTCCATAGTACTGAGACTTAACCCCTGCACCCCCAGGGAGGCCCAGAAGCTGAGGGTCTTTGCGGAGACCCCACCGCTGCACCCAGAGCACTGCAGGCCTCAGCCTGGCGCCGCAGACCTGCAAGCTGCCGCCACACCAGCAGCCCACAGAGAGCTGCTCACACCGCTCCCGCTGACCCACCGCTGGCCAGTGCCGCCCAGCACTGCTGACAGGCGACCTCCGTGCCGGTGACCCGAGAGCTGTCCGCTGCTCTGTCGGGCACCACCTCCCGGTGCTGCTGCTATTGCTGTCTGGTCCAGCGTCCACCGCTGTCCAGCCCGGCCTTCCCACAGCGCTGGGGGCTCCTGCGGTCACCTCAGCAGCCCCACCCGTGAGCACCAGCACCTGCAGCGGCCACCGAGCCGGGCGCCGGCCCACGCTGGCCAGCTGCCGCGAGCGCCGGGCCCGCGCCTTCCTGCCTGGGTGGCCTTTGGCCTTGTGGACGCTGGGGCCACTCGCTAGGGTGCGACAGGCGGCCTCCCGTGGCCTGGACGCGCGTGCGCCCGCTCCCCCGGTAGGTAACCCCACTGCTGCTCCCGAGCCTGGGCGAGAACCCGCGGGCAGCGGCCGCCCCTACGCGTGGACAAGGGCCCCTGGCCCGCGAGGGCCCGCCCGCACTCGGCCGCGGCCTGGCCCCGGGCAGCGGCGCTGACACTCGGGCCCTGCCCTCCGGGGCCCACGCGGTCGTTGCTGGCACGGGACGGGCGGGCGGGGCGCGCGAGCCAGCCGGGCCCGGGACCCCTCGGAGGCCCGGGGGGCAGCGGTGTCCGCGGGGCGGGGGCGGCCGGGGCCGCGGGCGGGCTGGCGTCCAGGGCCCGGGGCGGAGCTTCGGGATCGGCCCCGCGCCACGTGAAGCCCGCGGGGCCCTCGCCCGGGCAGGAGCGCTGGTCTTTGCGGGGTCCCGTCAGTCTGGGGACAACGCCGCCATGGCCAGCCCCCGGGGTCGGCCGGCGCGGCCCGGCTCCTCTGCGCATGCCCGGGCCCGCGCGCGAGCCAGTGGGACGACCCGCATGCACCCTGGGAAATGTAGTCCGCAGCTTGGCTCACGGAGAGGCTGTTGGAAGGGGCGCCGTGGCCTTCGGTGCACTTCGGGATTTGCAGTTCTGGGGCTTGCTGAGCCCCTAGCGGACGGACGTGCACTACTCGCCACGAACTGAACCAATGGGAGCCCGCCTTTGCCGCTATGCTTCCTGGGAAATGTAGTTCCGAGCGAGGCCTGCGTGCGTGGAAGCGGCGGGGCCAGCGACTCGCTCTCCGCGAGTGTGGCGGGGGCGGGGGGCGGAGGGGTCTGGCGCAAGGCCTGCCGGGGCATGGAGTCCCGGTGAGGCCAGTGCGCATGTGCGGGGCGGCCTGGGGGTTCGGGGGGCCTCGCCTGGGAGAGTGAGGTGAGCGAGGGGGAACGGAGGGCGGGATTGGAGGGGGCGTTGGACCAGCTTTTTGGGAGGTGGGGACTGGAGGCCGGAGGACGGAAAAAGGGGAGACGGGTGGACGGGAAAAGAAG
>PVIJ01013412.1:0-45263 GCA_004024925.1 Scalopus aquaticus
CATATCGTCTGCAAATAGAGACAGTTTAATTTCTTCCTTTCCTATTTGGATCCCTTGAATGTCTTTCTCTTGTCTAATTGCTCTGGCTAGGACTTCCAGTATTATATTGAAAAGTAATGGTGAGAGTGGACATCCTTGCCTTGTGCCTGATCTTAGGGGAAAGGCCTTCAGCTTCTCACCGTTGAGTATAATATTGGCTATGGGTTTGTCGTATATGGCTTTTATTATGTTGAGGTATATTCCTTCTATCCCAAGGATTTCAAGGGCTTTTATCATAAATGGGTGTTCTACTTCGTCAAATGCTTTCTCAGCATCTATTGATATGATCATATGGTCTTTATTTTTCTTTTTGTTGATGTGTTGGATTACATTGATTGATTTTCGGATGTTGAACCATCCTTGTGCCCCTGGGATAAATCCCACTTGGTCGTGGTGTATTATTTTATGGATGCATTGTTGGATCCTATTGGAAATGGAGATTTTTTTAATTGTGATTTTTACAAAAAAATATTTATTTGAAGAACCTTTTTGAGGATGCATTCTAGTGGGGCTATAGAAAATTATACAAATTTTAAGTTATTATTAATAAGCTAACTTATTTCCAAGCTAATTTCTTTTAGCTTTTTGTTATGGGGACTACTACACCTCTGCATGTACAAAGGCAATGGTTTTCAAACACGGCTTTCCAAAACTTTGTGGGTTGCCCAGATTTACGCCACAGTTTCATTTACTGAAAAAAATTTTTTGAAAAGTGCTGTATTGATGAACACTGTAGGTAAAATACAGGTGCTTCTTGGCATCATCTGGAGATACTAGTAGACAGAAACCCAGCCTTCGTTGCCAGATTCCTTAGTATAGCAAGGCATCACTGAACATGACATAACATTTATGTTATTTTAAAATGTCTTAAGGGATGCTGGTGGTAGATGATGGGAAACACTTAAACTGAAGAGTTACTCTAGTCCAGAATACCACAGCATTGGTGATTGTGATCCTCTGAACAGCCATAAACAAAAGTTCCTGTCAAAGTTCAGATGAGTTTAAGTGATGTTAATACATGCTAGTCTCCTAGCATGGTTGTCATATCTTATCTGCACAGAGATCATTCCTAATTCTTTAGAAAGTGTAATTTGAAATTCCCATCCATTTACCTTAGTCCCATATCACTCTCTCTGGTGTCTAGTTCTGTTTGTAACTTTGTTCTCTATTCTAGGTACTATAGGTCTAAACTCATTTATCTGTCATTATTCATGGTATCTTAGGCCATTATTGTCCTCTCTCTTTGATTTATCCATATTTTAGATTTACTCAGGGATTTCCTCAGAATGATTTCTGGCATCAAGTTTGGTGGCAGTTGCAAGTCCATATAAGAAGACCATAAGGCATTATAGGCTTATCTTTTCTCCTGTTGAGAATAAAAGAAAGTACTTTTTTCTTATAACAGAGAGTATGTTTCTGGGCTATAAATACTTACAGTCACAAACAAAAATTCTTTTGTATTTTTTCTTTTTCAGTCTTTCTTTGAAGCAGCAAGTATGATGAGCCAGCTTTCTCACAAGCATCTGGTTTTAAATTATGGAGTATGTGTTTGTGGAGAGGAGAGTAAGTAAAACTACTGACTTCTAAAACAGCCTTTTTTGTTTATGAAGAAAATTCAATTTCAGGGTCATAGTTAAGATTTAGTATAAACCATAATTTAACAGAACTGTTGTAGAATTGTCCAGTTGTTTTCCAAGAAAAGAAAACCAATAAATTGCAGGAAACAGTTATTATACCTTATGCTAAAATGCCAAAACAATAGAGTAATAACATAAACAAATGTGTTACAACTTTTTCTGTTAATAGCAATACAAATTATGGCTGATCAGTATAACTTTGAAATACCTGGCCATTTCTGTTCAAATTTATTTAGAATTATGAAGACAAAGTATATTAATGATAGACTAGATTTTTAGTGGAACTACCTGAAATAATTAGATGTTGATATTGGAAATACTCTATGGCTAAAATTTAGATTATTCATAAAAACACATAAAGTTTACATTCAAAAAATTATGTAATTTTTCATGTTTCTTTAGTAATGTGCATTAAATGTGTATCCACACTTATATAACATTCCTTTTCATCTTTGAAAATTAATAGTTTTAAAGGCTGTGATTTTCAAATCTGTGGAGGTTTCTTATCATTAACAGCTGTTCTATATATATTTTTTTCTCACTAGGTTAAAAGTAATTTTAATAGTAGATCAAGCAGAATCACAATTAGAGATTAAATCTACAGTGTGTATTTTAAGTATATGTGAAGTATATACCTATATGAATTATAGGGACTTAACTTACTGGGCCATTAATTAATATGGATTGCAATGTGAAAGTCTGTCAGAATTTCTTTAAGAATATCTATTGTTGATACCATGCTTAAAATTTCGACTTGAATTTTTATGGTTTTTATTTTATCTTAATTTTCCATTTTTTATTTAAAAAAGTCCTTTGCTTTAGAAATGCTTTTACTTTAGAAAAAACAAAGTAGGCAGAGACTTGGTTATGGGCCTTGCAAATTTGTTCTCCTCTCCTTCTCGTCCAAAGCCTCTCACACCACCATGTTCCACCAGATCCTCAGAAATGGTCAAGAAGCATCCTTCTTTTATCTCCCCGCCCCCTTTTGTATTTATTGGAATCAGAACTATTGGCGCAATACTATTTTTGGTATTTTTCAATTCCAATATCAGTTGAGACAGAAAGAATAACCCAGAGCCCGGAACAAACTGGGGCCCAATGATCAATACATGTTCTACTCATTGAAAGTAGATGACAGCAAACTGAAGAAAGAAGAAACCAGACTTGTAAATGAAATATTTCATTATAAAGTCACTTAGAATGAAGGCTTTCTAGAAGCTGTCCTCACAGCTTTCCACTTAACCAATACATTTTCAATCATGTTGGTGTATTGTGTTGGGGTTTATACACAATAGATTAAGCTAAAATCTTACACAGATAAAATAAAACAAAAAGAACAAAAGAAAAAAAAATTCCTTTTGATAAAAACCATTAGGATTTATTCTACTTTCCCATCTATTATATAGTGTTGGGGGAAAGGGAGGGAGGGAGAGAGAGAGGAAAGAAGAAGGGAAAGAAGGAAAGAAAGAAGGAAGGAAGGATATAATCTCATTAAATTTATTGAAATTGAGAACCTGGTCTTACTCTATTACAAGTTATTACTACTTGTACCCCTATATTCCAGTTAATTACTATTAAATAATGTTTTTATGTCGAAGCAGTCTTGACTTTCAGGAACTTGGTCACTACCAGGAGGATTGGGAAGTTTTATCTGTGTCTTAAAGGAAATCTAGACTATTTTAGAAGTAAACATTTACTTGTCTGGCAAAATATATCTTTTTTGGAATTTTTAAAAAATAGTTCAAAGCAATGCAAAATACTCATTCTTGCTCTTTTGCTGCATAAATTAAAAAGATGACTGGAATTCACTTCAAGCTTTTGTATACCTAGAGTAGAATTGCTATAAATTTCTGTGTGTGGAAGAATTTTAGAAAGTTTTGAATGTCTAGATATTGGGTTGTCAGAAAAGTCATGATGTATTTTTTCTGTTTTTCAAGCAAATATGCGTCATGACTTTTCCAACAGTCGAATAGTCTCATGAAGAGAAATTAACTATTTGAGAAATGTTCATGTTTCAAAGAATCAGCCATATTCGATACTAGAGTTTGTCCTGAAGTAAAATATAATGTAATATATAGATATAGATACTATACAGAATAAAATATATAATATAATATTATATATTGATTTTTTTTGCATAGTATTAAATATATGTAATTTTTTAGATTCCTACCTCTTACTGTTTGAATAAGCTAATACACAAAAGTAAAATGGTATATAGCTATTAAATTTTCTTTATGTTAGTGAATTTTACATGATTTAATTTGTTTACCACAATGGAGTATATTATGGTAAACAAATTAAATCATGTAAAATTCATGTAATTTTACATACATGGATCAAATTTTAAAATTATATTGTATTTACTACGGGAAAAATATGGAGAAGTAAAAAATAGAAATACCATATATTCCACCAGTTCCATTTTTGGGAATATATCCAAAGAAAATGAAAACATTAACTTGAAGAATTATCTGTACCCCATATTCACAGCAGTATTATTTACAATACCCACGACATGGAAACAACCTAAGTGTCTATTAATGGATGAATAAGTAAAGTAATTGTGGTATATATGTGTGTATACACACACAAATACAGATATGCTATCCACAAGGCATATTATTCAGCTATAAAAAATGTAGAAATCCTTTTGTGACAAGATGGATGGACCTTACAGGCATTATGCTAAGTGAAATAAGTGAGACAAAGATAAATACTGTATGATCTTATATTTGGAATATTACACATGCAAAACCAATCTTTTTATAAAAGATATCAGACTTATGGTTATCAGCAATGAAAAAGGGGAAAATGGGGAAGATAGTTGAAAGGTGCAAGCTTCTAATTATAAAATAATTACCAGAAATATAATGTACAACATGATGACTGTAGCTAACACTGTATGATAGAAAATAGAGTAAATCCTGGTAGTTTTTATCACAAAGAAATTTTTTTTCTTTTGTTTTTTTATTGTATCTGGCTTAGAAGGTGGATTTTAGCTTAGTCTATTGTCATAATTATTTCATAATATATGTAAACCAAACTGTCATACTGTATGCCTTAAATAAAAAAATGTACTTTTTATTGTATATATACTTGAGACTTGTTACTTGTATTTTTATGCAGATATTCTTGTTCAGGAGTTTGTAAAATTTGGATCACTAGATACATATCTGAAAAAGAATAAAAATTCTTTAAATATATTATGGAAACTTGAAGTGG
The DNA here is from genome assembly GCA_004024925.1 of Scalopus aquaticus. Taxonomy (NCBI): domain Eukaryota; kingdom Metazoa; phylum Chordata; class Mammalia; order Eulipotyphla; family Talpidae; genus Scalopus; species Scalopus aquaticus. Next base: position 4,902 of record PVIJ01013412.1, read on the forward strand.
CTAAGCAGCTGGCATGGGCCATGCATTTTCTGGTAAGTAATTAGTATATTCTTGTATAAAAACCTATTTTTTTATTTTTTGAAGCAATGAAGAAAAGATCTTGACCTATAGAGAAATATATCTGTAAATGGATGTTCAGTCATTTAAAATAATCTGTTAGCTGATGAAAATAATTATTTTTTATTTAATATGTTTATTTATGTAAAGTCACTTTTGAAAGAAATCGTTTAGTTGCCTCATCCACCTCTTAAAACTGCTGGTGAATAATCTAGTTTGTGGCACTTGGGTTTAGAATTTTTACCCAAAATCCTGTGAATTCTAGAGAACATGTTGTACTAGCTATGGATAACAGAAACTTCCTCAAAAAATACTTTGTTCTGGTGCTAGTGGACAATTTGACATTATGTATAATAAGAAAGCAGTATTGCCAGAGAAGCGCGGTGCAGGAGGGCCTGCATGACCAGACCTCTCACAGTGTCCTGCTACTGCTGAACAGAAACAGTATTTATTGTCATCTACCACCTAGAAACACATACTGTTTTAAATCTCAGTTTTAGAAAGTAAAGTGGCATTGGGTGATTTTTATTTATTTGTTTCATCATGGGTATAGGTTATTGTGTCATTTGAAATGCAAAATAGGAAGCACAGTACTACCATAAAATTCCCTTTTATTATCTCAAAACATGCCTTCAAGTTAATGTTTATTAATAAACAGACTTATTTTTATTCCTTAAGTTCATTTTGGGACCTTGGACATATTAAGGGTTCAAATACTTATAATTTGATATTTGAATGTATGTACATTTAACTTTCATAGGAAGAAAAAATCCTTATTCATGGAAATGTGTGCGCCAAAAATATTCTTCTTATCAGAGAAGAAGACAGGAAGACAGGAAATCCTCCTTTCATCAAACTTAGTGATCCTGGCATTAGTATTACAGTTTTGCCTAAGGACAGTAAGTTCTCAAGGATTGCATTTAAATTTATTAACTTGGAGAATAGCATAAAAATCATGTTAATTTTTCTTAAACTCCATTTTATTGACATTTTTGTTTAGTAACATAACTTAGCTGGCATAGTTAGTAGTCTCAATTAAGTGACAGTTATATCTTAGTCTCTGTCCATTTCTTCTTTCTTATAAGCATGTTACAATGGACTCTAAGCTTATTACTTAAAACAGTATTAAACCCTAGTTATGTATGGAAAGTCAGGTTTTATCTATTTTTAATGTGAAACTTTCTAGTATCTTAGATTTTTTTGAAGCACAAGTAAATTGCTTTAATCACTAAATAAAAATTTGAGAAGATATATCATCTAGTTTGAGATCTTATTTAGTTTAATTGTTCAGCTAATTCAGACATTTCAAAAAACTTTATTTTGTGATTAGCGTTCTGTTTAACACAATTCAATTTATAAATTTCAGTCAAATAGTTGAGAGAGGTTTTTTAGTCCACACAGTGTTATAATTGTATTTCATTATTTAGCTAATTACTCTATTTGAATATTCTAAATTTAGAATCTAAATTGAGGTGCTTTTGTACATTGATACATGGGTATTCTGTTTGAGTCAATTTTACTTAAACTTGATGATGTACTCAACATTGAAAACAGAGAAAATAGGGCAGAAAATGTGGTAAGATCTTAGATCTGCCACTTAGGGAAATTTTGCCATTTCAATAGAAGTAAAGAAGAAGAAAATATATTAGGATAGTGGAGAAAGGAACCTGTACTCTTAAACCTTAATTATACGACTAATAAACTCACATTGCTTTATACCACTATATACCAAAGGATGCATTATCCTTCATTCTTATTTATTTACTTATCTATCTCTGTCTATGCCATAATACCAAAAGGTGGAGCAAGAGTGCTCTTGCCTTCTTTGAATGCCATTTTTTTTAATGGTGTCAGAGATCATAGAAACTTTACTTGGGAAATTCCATGATCTAAACAGAAAACCTACCTATATCAATTCTGTAGCCAGAATATTTTGGTATATAATTTATTTACCCATTTGCCATAATAATAAATGCCTGTTGTTCTTGTTTTTGCATGAACAAGTTAGAACTACTATTGGTATCTAATCATTAAAACAGATAGGAATGATGTTAACATTACCTTTACTACTTATACAGTGTAAAGAGATACCAAAAAAAAAAAAAATCAAGAGACTATGTTAGGATAAATTTTATGGAATAATAAATTTTTGAATTTAGAACTAATATGAGAAAGTGGGATACTAGTTGAGACATTATGGTTTAATGAAAGGAAACTTAGTTATACAGAATTCTAACTCTGTGTTACTAATAAATTGTGTGACTTTGGACTAATCAATCTTTATGGGTGTCAGTGCTGTCATTGTTAAAGCTGAGCTCTTGAATTAGAATATCTCAAAGGTCTCTTATAGCCCTTAAGTATGTGCATGTGCATACACATTCTCCCATCTCTTCCCAACATATGAAATCTGATATTCAAATTAGTTTGGAATTGATTTGCATATAAAAGATTGTTTACTTCTGGGAATTATCTGACCATCATTTTTTCATATCATTTAAAAGTTCTTCAGGAGAGAATACCTTGGGTACCACCTGAATGCGTTGAAAATCCTAAAAATCTAAACTTGGCAACAGACAAATGGAGTTTTGGCACCACTTTGTGGGAAATTTGCAGTGGAGGAGATAAGCCACTGAGTGCTTTGGATTCTCAAAGAGTAAGTTCATGGAGACTGAGAGGTTGGAATTACTCTGTTTGATTCCTGACTGGATATGATATATTTTACCTGTATAGTGTTAAAAGAAAGTTGATATGGCATTACACAATTCATTCTCAACGTGTGATTCTTTAATTATAGAAGCTACAGTTCTATGAAGATAGGCATCAGCTTCCTGCTCCAAAGTGGACAGAACTAGCAAATCTTATTAATAATTGTATGGATTATGAACCAGATTTTAGACCTTCTTTCAGAGCCATCATACGAGACCTTAATAGTTTGTTTACTCCAGGTATGTATTGATAGAGTGGTCTTACTGATTTTCTAGCTATATTTCTATCTTCTTATAGTTACAAATCCTAACTAATTCTGTAATCTCTTTTTAAGTTCTTTAAGTTCCCTCTTAATTTCTTATGTCCACGTGATTTTTCCTATTTTATACATGTTGTAGTCTCCTTGATTGAGCAGTCTATTTATAAAAAAGGTTTTTTGGGTTCTCCCTGGTAGTGCAGGGGTTAAAGTCTCAGCATTATCAAGCTATCACCAGGCACTGCAGCATGAGCTTGATCCTCAGCCAGGGAGCTTCCCACATGGTGCAGCAGACCTCTCCTGTCTAGCTCTCTGCTCCCCTCAGCAGTGTATTTCAGTAGACCTTCCTGTTCTGTTTCCTACTCTGTCTCTGGTGAATCCTCTCGTCTCCCACACCTCTGGCCTACACCCCAATTCTTGCATGTATAAATAAATAAAAATAAATCTTCTAAAAAAATTTAAAAAAAAGTTTTCCCTTCGATAACCTGACTTTAATTTGTCAGTTAGCAAATAGTATATGATAGAAATTTAGTGGCATAATTGATGTTTTATAAACAATTCTCTCAGGTTTTTTTTAAACTCGTTTTTATACATTTTATAATTGATTAGCTTTCCAAATATGAAGTAGGTTTGTTTTTCCTCTCCTACTTAGACTATTGTAGCTGAAAATGCATTTGTCTGACCCATGGATACTTCCTGCTCCAATGCTACTTGTTATTCTCACAACAAAATTCAGAATGGAGTCTCACTTTTAAATATTTAAGTTACCTATTTGGGAGAGCAATCATTTATCCTTTGCAAAACTTTTTCTTCAATGCCTGTTGAATTATGGATAATAATTAAAGGCTCTCATTAATATAATCTAAACTATTAAGGTTGCCCTGTATCAATTTATATTTAGTATTTCTAACTTATTCTGCTTAGTTTGGTCAGCTTGAATACCTATCAACTTAACCCAGAGAAGGTAGTTGCCATTATACGGTGGTAATATTCTTTTCCTCCAGATTATGAACTATTAACAGAAAATGACATGTTACCAAACATGAGAATAGGCGCCCTAGGGTTTTCTGGTGCTTTTGAAGACCGAGACCCTACACAATTTGAAGAGAGACATTTGAAGTTTCTACAGCAACTTGGCAAGGTAAGGTGTAATAAGATTTAAAAGAATTAAAACATAATCATAGACCATATCTAAAAATATAATTTCATCCCCAAGATCCACCTCTTAACATAACAAGAGACACCTAAATAATGTTTTAAGTAAAAAGAGACACGTTCTTTAAAAACTAACCTTTTAAAAAAATAGAAACAATTCCATAGATAAAAATTTTCTACTTTCTTGAGCAAATAAATAGACCAGGTAGCTTAAACAGTAGATATTCTCTCAGTTCTAGAGGCTGAAAGTCTGAAATCAGGTGCCCAGGAGGGTTCAGTTTCTGGTGAAGGCTTTTTCCTTAACTTATTATGGCCTTCTTTTCCTTGTGTCCTCGTGGAATGTAGAGTTCTGATCTATCTTCCGCTTGTATTTTAAAAAGGCAACAAGCCTTGTAGGATTGAGACCTCATCCTTATAATTTCATTTAGTGCCTCCTTAGAAACCCTGTCTCTGAGAGAGTTAGGGCTTTATCATGTGAATTTTGTGGGTATAGACATTTAGCCCATAATAGACTCCTATTCCATCCACCACACTGATGGTGACATTGATATCAAAGAGTGTATTTTGAAGAAACAAAGTTCTTCCTGGAAATTGGTGAAAAGAAATTTATTGGTAATGATTTGTTTAAATGCTTTTTTTTTTGAAGTTTATATTTCAGCCTGTAATTACTTTTGAAGACATTAACATATAGGTTTCCTACCTGCCCATTGAAATAGTATTTCTTTTTGTTCTGAAAGTTGCTTAATGTAAAGTTGCTTAGAGATGTATCTGCTAATTCTAGTTACAGGAATTAATTGTGTTAACTAGAATTTACTAGTAATTTTTCAAGAAAACTTGAGATTTCTGTCTTAATGTGATGTGTTCGGTGAATTGGTGATGGGCTACCCAAGGGGAATACAAAATGTAAAAGATGTAAATAACAATAAAAATATATATTAAAAAAATGTGATGTGTTCTTTAGGGTAATTTTGGAAGCGTGGAGATGTGCAGGTATGACCCCCTCCAGGACAACACAGGGGAGGTGGTGGCTGTGAAAAAGCTCCAGCACAGTACTGAAGAGCACCTCAGAGACTTTGAAAGGGAAATTGAGATCCTTAAATCCCTGCAGCATGACAACATTGTAAAGTACAAGGGAGTGTGCTACAGTGCTGGTATGTTGCCCATTGAAACTATTTTGAACTCAAGGTATGTCTTTGGCATCCTGGGCAATAGAAACCAATTATTCTCAAGATCTGGACTTTTGAATATGCCAGTGCCCAGAGAGAGAGGCATTAATTAGTATGACTGGAGGTTGTGCTTGGTGTTTGGGCTAGTTGGTTAATCATTCTCTTCACTGAAAATGTTGGTTTCCATTCTTTCTTAAATTTACCAAGAGAATATAATTTTTAAAGAAAAAAATTATTTTTACTCATTTATGAAAATACTATTTTTTAAGTAAATGCTTTTTGTTCTTATTGATGAAAAGAAAGGAAGTTTTCTCACCAGCATATTTTATTATGCATAAAGTTTACAGACTAAACATAACTGTTCTAAAGCTTCTTTCAAAACCTTTTCATTAAAAAGCCTTTGTTCTTAACATCTTTAATTTATAATCAAGTTTTGTTATCTTAGACTCAGATTTCATATATCTTTAAGTCACTTATATGTTTGTTTTTTAATACTTCATTAATAAAATAGGGCAAAGTAAAACACTATGTTCTATTTGTGTGTTAAAAGGCCGGCGTAATCTAAGATTAATTATGGAATATTTACCATATGGAAGTTTACGAGACTATCTCCAAAAACATAAGGAACGGATAGATCATAAAAGACTTCTGCAGTACACATCTCAGATATGCAAGGTACCTAATATCCTGGCAATTTGTTATGAAAGAAAAGATCATGTTGAATAATTGTTAAAATTTTTCTAATGTTTCTTTGATAATTAAGGGAGTATATAGAGGTAAGACCTTTCAAATTATGTTTATAAAACTAACAGAAAGAAAAATATTTTATCCACAGGGTATGGAGTATCTTGGCACAAAAAGGTATATTCACAGGGATCTGGCAACAAGGAATATATTGGTAGAGAATGAAAACCGAGTTAAAATTGGAGATTTTGGGTTAACCAAAGTCTTGCCACAAGACAAAGAATACTACAAAGTGAAAGAACCTGGGGAAAGTCCCATATTCTGGTGGGTATATTTTAGTACAATAAAGTGAAATTTTAGAATACAAACATTAACTTTATTATCACTATAATAAGAACTTGTCATTCATAATTTCATAATAATATGGCATCAACTGACATTTTTATGTTAGAGTAATTTGAAGCTAAAGGGAATTTTTGATAGATAAAATTATGAATCATGAGCATACAAACCTAGTTTTTTAGTGGTATACATTGTTTCTAGTGATTTGGGCTTTGATGTTCAAGGTATCCTTTTTATATCTTTTTCACTCATGGTACCTTTTATTTTATATGGATCAGTGAAATTATATTTAAATGTTTTTGTTTTGGATACATTTCAAATACACGTTTATTCCAGGCTATTCATTTTCTGAAATAATACTTTTAAGATTATGTTTAAGGTATGGGTTTTATTTATTTTAATTAAGTATGTTTTATTTACAGTTTGGATATCTGACTTGAAAATATGAATTACTAATATAAATAATGTTGTCCATTTATAAATACTTTGGGAGATTTATCAGAGTTCTTATAAACATGTAGATTATTCATTTTGCTACTGCTGAGTTCATGGATTATCCGTATGAATTAGTTATCTTCATTTTATTTTGTGCTTGTAAGTTATACAACTAATCCCACTTACTGTTTTTGTTTGGAAGGAATCAGGTCAGAAAACCCAAATTTAGATTTAGAAAAAATGTATTATTGCACAGAAGAAGCAATTTATAATGGCACTGTGAATGTGTTTTATTTATTTATATATATTTTTGCTTTACAAATGAATTTATTGTCAAATCTCTAAAGAACTAATGTTTGTCTTGTTTAAATTGTTTTATATATATATATATATAATATATATATATAATTTTTTACATCATTCTTCCTTTTCATACAATGTATGCTTTCTCCTCTCAGGTGTAGTCCCTGTAAAATTCCAATCACCAGTTGACCTGTGTACTTCCCTCCCTTGTTTTGATCCCTCTCCCTCCCCCTCCCCTGCAGAATGTCTCTGTTTTGTAGCTGCCTGTTAATTTTGGTTTTTAATTTATTATAATTATTTTTTTCCTGATCCCTTATTTGGTTCCCCTACGTTCCTCCTCTAAGTGAAACCATCTGATATTTTTCTTTTTCTTTCTGGCTTATTTCACTGAGCATAATCCCTTCCAGCTCCATCCATGTTGCTAACGAATGGCATAAGTTTATCTTTTTTGACTGTTGAGTAATATTCCACCATGTATATATACCACATCTTCTTGATCTAGTCATCTATTTTTGGGCATTTGGGTTGTTTCCATATCTTACCTATTGTAAATAGTGCTGCCGTAAACATAGGAGTGCAGGTATGCTTTTGTTTTAATGTTTTTGTATCCTTTAGTTAGGTTCCTAGGAGTGGAATTGCTGGGTCACATGAAAGCTCCATTTTTAGTAGTTTGAGGGATCTCCACACAGCTTTCCATAGTGGCTGGACCAGTTTGCATTCCCACTAGTAGTGTAGGAGAGTTCCTTTTTCTCCACATTCTCGCCAACAATTGTTGTTTCTTCTTTTTTTAATATGTGCCATTCTCACTGGTATAAGGTGGTATCTCACTGTGGTTTGATTTTCATTTCCCTGGTTACAAGTGATGTTGAACATTTTTTCATATACCTGTTGGCCATTTGCATTTCCTCTTGGGAGAAGTGTCTTTTTAGCTCTTCTGCCTATTTTTTGACTGGATTGTTTACTTTGTTTTTGTTGAGTCTCGTCAGCTCTTTGCAGATCTTCGTGATCAGTCCCTTATCAGTTGTATTGCATGGGAACATTTTCTCCCAGTCAGTAGGGTGTCTCTTTGTTTTGGTTAATGTCTCTTTTGCTGTACAGAAGCTTTTTAGTTTGATGTAATCCCAGCTGTTCATCTTTTCCTTCACTTTCTTTGCTTTAGGGGATGTGTCTTTAAAGATGTTACTGAGATGTATGTCATGTAGTGTTTTGCCTTTATTTTCTTCTATATATTTTATGGTTTCAGGTCTTATGCAAATGTGTTTTAAAGAAGAGTTTTAATTTTTAGAGATGTGTACTAAAAATAATTATGGATGAAATACTATAACATCCAAAATTCACTGCATATAAATCCAGTGGGAATGAGGTAGAGAGTAGTAGATATAAGAAAGTGGGCAATGAATTTAGCAAAGTGACAAGTATGTGACTGCACCTTGTTCTCTTACTTGTTTCTGTTTGAAATATTTCATAAAAATAAGGGGGTATATAGAGGTAAGACTGTTTAAATTGTTTGTATTCATAACCAATTTTTAAGAAACATCCTGATAATAATTATTAGCGATTTTGTCATCTAATGATTTTTAGAGTATAAGTGAAACTAGAAAATAACACTCATCTAAGCTTGACTTTGGTCATGTCTCAATTATTCACCCTTTTCACTCTTTTTCCATAGTAAGAAAGTAAAGAAGTTGAATGAAATTAACTGGTAACCCATGAGGATTAGTTACATGAGTTTCCAGTTGTGGGCATACTTAGTAAATATAATTTAATAAACATTTATCAAGCATCTATTGTGTGCCAAACATCATACAAGGAGCTTGGCACAAGAAGATAGGTTTAGCACAGAAAAAACTAGGAACTATCCCTTACTAGTAAAGGTTGAATTAAAAGGAAAAGTTTGATATGACAGACAAATTCAGCTAGCAGGGTCTACTACCCCTTTCTTTTAAGACCATATAGTTTGGGAAAAATCAAATGTATAATCAAATCATTGCAATGCAGTCTGTGGGTGCAATAATAAAGATGGTAGGAAAACTTAGAGTGTAGATAATTTTGCTGAAAATTAGAGAAAACCACAACTGAGAGATGACATCTCAACCATTGATTAGTAGTTTACCAGACAGACAAGAGAAAGGACATTACATAAAGAGGACAATAAGAATAAGACGGGCCTCCCTGGTGGCGCAGCAGTTGAGTGCTGCACTGTGCAGCAGTCAGCAGCGCGCGATGTGAGTTCGATGCCTAGCTGGGGAGAATCCCACATGGTGTGGCAGACCTCTCCTGCCTCGCCCACTGCTCCCCTCAGCAGTGTATTTCTGATCTGCCTGTTTTGCTCCTCACTTTGTCTCTGGTGAACCCTCTTGCCGCCCCACGCCTCTGGCCTGTACCCTAGCTTGTATGTATAAATAAATACATCTTTAAAAAAAAAAGAATAAGACCATCAGGGTCTTGCAAGTAAATGGAGTAATCACAGAATAAATTGGAAGTAACTGAGGCTGGAAAGTAATCGAGACCCATATGCCATCTTAATGAGTTCAGGTCTTCTTCAGTAGCGCGTGTAGATGAGAAATAAGATGTTTTACCCAGGGAACTAATATAGTAAGATTCATACTTTGAGAAGACAGCTCCACTTATGGTGGAGAATAGCAGTTCTTAAAGTGTGGGGACCTTTGGGTACTCCCTTTGAGGGAATCTCTGAGGTCAAAAGTACTTTCATAATAATACTAAGATGTTATTTGCCTTTGTCACTCATTTTTTCATGGGTATATAGTGGAATTTTCCAGAGGCTATATGATGTGTCTTCTATGAAATCAAAAGTTAAAGAAACTTGTCTTTTCAAAAAATTTTTTTTTGTTTACAAAATGGTTATTTTTCATAATTTTATTTATGTGACCAGTAATTGGACTTTTTAAATGAATACATTTCTTCATTTTAATATTTTATATGATAAATAAAACAAAAGCTTTGGGGGGACTTTAACAATTTTTAAATATAAAGGGGTCTGAGACCAAAGCTTTGTACTACTGGTATAAAGGGCACATTGTATTTAGAAGAGGCTAATAGCAGAATGAAGGCTAGTTCAGGCAACTTTTTCAGGAATCTAGGCCATTGGTTTTCTAACCCTGTGTGTGTGTTTATGCCCACAAAAAAAATATATGAAAAATTGTGTCCTTTCTTGCACATTTTAAAAATGATAGCTAAATTTTTTCTTTATAAGTATAAATAATAGTAAATTATGAATCTAAACAGTTATAGTTTTCTCAAGTATTATAAATATTAGCATCTAAAAAGTTTTATCAGTCTTGTAGGTTTATCCAGTGATACCACAGCTAGTGGATATTCCATAGTCACCCACTTCAAAAAGTGTAGGGACACACATTTCATTTTTTATAGAAACTTTACATCATTCCTTTTTCTCCTTAAAATTTTATTTCCACTTCCCTTCTCACTCAAAATTTTGCATAAAGTCTTACATTTTGCATAAGGTCTTAAAGATCTTTAGGTTACCTATCTTTATAACCATAATATGTATATGAATGAAATTAATTTTTAAATTTCTTCTCATCACAAAACTTGTAAGTATTCACATTTTTCTTCTGAATTGAGTTATTGGAGTTGCTATCAGAATGTAATTTCCAAAGCAATATAAATAAATTACAAATTTGGGTAGTTTAAAAAGTTTTACTCTAGCATTTTTTTTTTTTTTTACTGTAGCATTTCATGTTAAAAATGAAGCTTTCCCCACCCTCCAATTAGCTCATGTATGTTTCTGAGATACGTACCAATAAAGTATATAGTGATCTACCATTAAAATTTATCTGTTAACTGGCAATTATGTTAGGTTCATCCTTTGATCAATTTTATTGAAAAGAAAGAATTAAAGCTACTTGACTTTGAAAGTAGATTTATTATTCAATCACTAGAGCCATTCATTTTCTCAATTTCTGGGAAGTATGCCAAAAAGATTTTCCAATTTAATTAAAATCATAGTGTTAGTCTCATTTAGACATATCTTATTTAAAGTGATACATTTAGAAAATGTTGCAAAGCAGAATATTATGAATTTCAATACAGTATTTTTCAATAACATCTTTAATCATATTTTAAATACATGATTTAAATGTCGCAAACATTTATGCTGCCTCAAAGGTTGAGTCATTTTATGAAGAATGTGTGTGCTTCATACAGCACATTTGGTAATACCAGGTCTCATAAGCAAATCATATTTAATTTGTCACAGGAAAAGTTTGACTTCACTTTTCAATTCAAGTAAGCATATTAATTTAATGAAATAATATATATTTTTAAAGATTTATTTATTTATACATACAAGCTGGAATACAGGCCAGAGGTGTGGGGTGGCAAGAGGGTTCACCATAGACAGAGTGGGGAAGCAGAACAGGCAGATGGATGGAAACACACTGCTGAGGGGAGCAGCCTGCGAGGCAGGAGAGGTCTACCGAGCGATGTGGGAATCTCCCTGGCCAGCCGTGGAACTGGTGTTGCTGCAGCGCTTAACCACTGCCTCACCAGGGAGGCCTGAAATAATATTTTAAAATACAAATAAATTGCAGGACGTATGTGTAGAACGATGTTTACAATGAAGCTAGCAAAGCATATCCACTAAAGTGCCATCTTCCAAGATTGCTTTTTTCTAATTTTAAATATTTACTTTCATACCTCGTTTTACATTCTTTGTCATAAAGTCCCCAAATTATATAAGCTTTGGACCTTTTTTCTCCCTGCATCTCTGGAAACATAAGTCTTAAGGGCAAGCAAGATGAGCTTAAGATAATATAAACCTAGTATAATATCATATTGTTCAAAATAAGGTAAATCATGTCTTATTAATTTTCAAAAAATAACACAAGATAAAAATATAGCTCAGATTTGGGGTCTCCCTGGTGGCGCAACAGGTTAAGCGCCGCGCTGTGGAGCTGTCCGCGACTACAGCGGCTGGAGTTTGATGGCCGGCTGGGGAGAATCCCACATGGTAAGGCAGACCTCACCTGCCTCGCCTGCTGCTCCCCTCAGCAGTGTATTTCGGTGGATCTGCCTGTTCTGCTCCCCCCTCTGTCTCTGGTGAACCCTCTCACCGCCTCACACCTCTGGCCTGCACCCCAGCTTGTATGCAAAAATAAAAATAAATCTTTTTAAAAAATTATGTTAAAAAATATAGCTCAAATTCTAACTTAGGAAGTAAGATATATGGTAAAAAGCATGGTATTCTTTCATTAAATAAGTTGAGGGGAGAGGAATGTATCAAACTGATGTTTGACTTTATGAATCACTAAGAAGCTTGTATAAAAACCAGAAATAACATGATTCATTATGATTCATCGATTTCATCATGATCAAAATTTTCCTATGTATTTAATGAAAAAGAAAGCTATATACTGCTGAAAACTAATTAGCTGGGCATTTGACATAGTTTTGGTTTTATATTAGCAAGTATAAATATTAAATGCTTAATACAGTGAAATGCTGTTAACTAAACTTCGTATAAATATTTCAGAATATGAGCTGATAAAATAGGTTTTAGCTACTTTATTGAATAGTGAACTCTATATCTGAATTCTGAAAAACCACATGTAATTTTTGCCTATCTTTAAAAATTGCATTTTTTATTTAATATAAATATAATTGTCATCTATATTGCTTTCGTTGTTTAAAAATGCTGTTATGGCATCCTTTTAAAAAATTGTATTTTTTATCTAATATAAATATAATTGTCATTTATATTGCTCTTGTTGTTTAAAAATGCTGTTATGGCATGTCCAAAGCTTGGTATTGAGGAGAACTGAGGGGAAAATGCTTCTTCTCCCATTTTAAGGATGGAGGCTGCTCTCCTGCTGTGTTAATTCTTTTCTGGCACCGTGTGTGTGCTTGTGTGTTTGTGTGTGTGTGTGTGTGTGTGTTTGTGTTTTAATTTTCCAGTCTGTGATGCAGGTAAAATCAAGAGTTGGCACATAAAGTAACTATTTTTAAATGCTTTCCTTATTTTACAGGTATGCTCCAGAATCACTGACAGAGAGCAAGTTTTCTGTAGCCTCAGATGTTTGGAGCTTTGGAGTGGTTCTCTATGAGCTTTTCACATATATTGAGAAGAGTAAAAGTCCACCAGCGGTCAGTATGCTATTTATTTAGTTCCAACTTTTTTTTTTAATATATAATATATATTTTTATTGTTATTTATGTCTTTTACATTTTGCATTCCTTTTTTTTTAATATGAGAAAAGCTCTTGTTTAGAACCTCTTGTTTACTTGTAAGACTGTTCAACAAAAATAACCCTGTATTCATTAACTTGAATTTTAAAAAGGGAAGGTTGGAACACCGTTTAGTATATTCTTTTACTATAATTTAAATAAACCCAATAAACTGATTAATTCAAGAAATCATTATGAAAGTTAAAATAAGAATTACTTTCAAAGTCATTTTTCCTATCCATTGCAGTATTAATTTTTTATATAGAAAAGTATGAAAAAGTAAATAAAAATAATCTAATTCAACAACTCAAAGATAACCACTTTAATATTGTGGTATGTTTTTCTTCCTGACTTCTTTTAATTTATAAATAAAAGCGAAATTTTATTTTAAGATATTTCTTTTGTAAAATAAAGTTAATATTATAGGATCTGATACCTTTATTTTTCATTAGTGTTATGGCATGAGTACTTTACTATATTAGTAAATATTTAATGAAAATACTTCTAAATTCTGGGTAGCATTCTGTCATAATTTTTGTACAATTATTTTCCATTTTTCAATTTTTTAATAAACAATTCAAAGAGTAGTGAATGTCCTTACACATATTTATCTTTGATTGCCATCTTTGAATAAAAGTACAATTATAGGTGAAAGGTTATGAACTCTTTAAAAGTTTATTATTTCAAAATGCTTTCCAGATATGTGTTTTGGAAATTTTTATATTGGTAATTTTTCTTACCAGTTTTTAAAGCATTCTGTATCTAAATGTGTTTGCTATAAATATTTTTTGTAGCTTGTTTAATTTTATGAATTTTTAACATTTCAATGTTTTCCTTCCATTGTTTTTATGCTTACATATTCATTCTGTATTTCCTTTTTACTGTGTACTCTTTCACATTGAAGTTTTTATTTCAACTGAAATATATCAAAACAACAAAAATCCAAAACACATGTTTTTAGTTCACTTGTTTCTGGGCCCTTCCTGGGGAATTTGTGTTGCGTACATTATAGTTATAGAAATGGCATATAGGTTCCTAACAGTTTTTTCTGAAATATGACTATAAAGGAAGTTTTTGATGCTTAAAGTAGTATGTTTTTAAAAGGTTTCAAACATAAAAGAAAACAAATGCACAGTACTTTAACCATTTACTAGAGGAAGAATTATGTATCAAATTAAATATATTAAAGAAATCTCATTGAAAAGGGTTTTGTGTTTCAGGAATTTATGCGTATGATTGGCAATGACAAACAAGGACAGATGATTGTGTTTCATTTGATAGAACTTCTAAAGAATAATGGAAGATTACCAAGACCAGATGGATGCCCAGATGAGGTAACAGATTTTTTTATACACGGTTATCATGCATTTTCTTTCTCTGTTTACCCAAGAGTTTTAGGTTGCTTTATGACCTCACCCATTTAATTTGATTAATATTTAGACATATAGCATAATCATATCTGTGGATCTAGGCATTGCCATAATAGATGCCTATTTGGGAAAATTAAGTGGGCGTTCCAAATTCATGTCTTCCACCAATTCAAAGATGCCACTTTTGCGTTCATTGTAATTTTATTTTCTCTTACAGATTTATTTGATCATGACAGAATGCTGGAACAATACTGTAAATCAACGCCCCTCTTTCAGAGACCTAGCTCTTCGAGTTGATCAAATAAGGGATAACATGGCTGAATGAAAGAAATGAACTTTGCTGTGAGACCAAAATAGACTTACATAGCAAAATTTTGTATTTCACATTGCTGTGGACTCTTATACATATTTTATTATGTATATCATGATGCTAGCCAACAAAGATGTGGAAGTATCTGCTCAAAACTGTCAAAGTTTGGTGAATTCTTCCTAAGGACACCAAGAAAAGACATTGACAGAGTATCTTTTCCAAAGCAAAGAATTTGTCAAAAGTTTCATGAACATAGTAAATATCACCTTTCTTTGTCAAGAGAAAAAGACTTTTTTTCAACTCAGAATTTTGAGAGATGAAAAAACTGTAAACTTTGTAGTGTTAAAGATGCACAGAATATGTATATACAGTTTTTACCACAGTGAATGTATGATACCTTGGTATCTTGTGTGATGTTTCACACAAGGACTGGTAATAATTAATAATGCTTTCTAATTTTTCCATAGTTGATCTATAATAACTTCACTATACAAATTATGATGCATAGATGATTGAATAAGCATCTTTTGTGTCCTTGTTCATCTATATCACTGGCCAGCCACATAAGCAGCTGTACACTTGTAGCTTGTAGTTCTTTGTACTGTAAATAGTTTCAAAGTAAAGGGAACAAATGTTTCGTTTCATTTGTATAGGAAATCTCCTGACCCTTAAGAATACGTTTTGAAATGGAACAAGTTTACAAAGATAACACAATCTATTTTCTTATTTGTCTCCCTTGTATTTGTTGGTGGTATGTTTTTAAAATAGAACTATCTCCAAATTTTTCTAAAATTACTGTGAATAGTTTTCTTTTAAAATGTTGAGCTTAAGATTGCCAGGAATATTGTCATCCTTTGAGCTGTTGGCTGCCAAAAATATTTTTCAATCCCTGGAACATATGGTCATACATTAAATTTAAGTGTAAGCCATAAAATAGTTTTGTTTTTTAAATGTATAACTCCATTGAAATGATAGTGGGTTGGGTTTTTTGGGGTTTTTTTTTTTTTTTTAAAGATAATATATTTTAGAAATCTGCAGTCACAGAAGACAGTTCCTTTTTTGGAGATCTTTATGTGCAAGGAATAAAAGAGAGTAAACTGGTGGAAAAGTATGTTGATCTTATTCAACAATACCAGTAAAAAATTCAAATTGTATGCCTTTAAGAAAAATGAGAACATATATTTTTTCAGTTAAGTGTAAAGGGTGTTTGTTAACGTGGTTTGTTTTAGCGCTATTCCATTTGAGACACTTTATCTAATATGTGGTAGGGGTAAGCTTGTGTTATTTATACAAAGTTAAAAATACTTGGTGTTTAGTTAAAAAGAAAATTGATTTCTACTTTATTTTCAGTGATCTATACTTTTTTTTTAATCTTAAGATTTTTAACTTTGTTTTTTGGGAGCTGATTTTAAAATGCAAATTATATAAGAAAAATAATGCTTCACATAAAATTTGGGAGTTTTTGGTTGGATGGAAGGAGAGAATAATATGCATTGTTAAAATGTTTTTGTAATTACTGTAAGCAGAAATCATCTAAAATGATTAAATTTTAAAAGTTAGATTTAAAAAGATTTCTAGTAGATGTTTGGATGAAAGTTGAATATAATGTTTTTAATTTGTAAAGACTTCTCAAGGATCAGATGTATATGTAATGCATATACATACTAAGAGATCTTCCATTCTGCTACTTTTCAAGTAAAAGTAGCATATATTATAGATATCTTGATTTCAGAATTTTGTACTAAAACTTAAGTACTTAGAGCAAATTCCTAAAAGTTTTATGACTTTTTTTCATAAACAAGCATATTAATTAGATGTCTTTAAAAATGTTTTTAATGTCTCAGTTTTTAGTTTTATGTGGCAAACTCCATATAAACATTATTAATTTTGAGTGATGATGACCACCTTATTTGAAAATTAGTTTTCGGGAAAATTATTATTGAGGATTTGTTTTTAAAAGTCTTAAAATTTTAATTCTGACCATACAGAAAAAGAAATGGACCCTGAAGCTCTTTAGTTCATTCTACACAAGAAACAGGTAAGTAATTATCAATTAATGTCAAAATGTTTCTTAAAATTAATATTGTTCAGAAATGATGATAAATTTTTACTTAGAATTCTATAACTCTGTAAATAGTCCAGTATTTTAAGGTATACAGTCTTTCTATAAATAAGTCCCAGCATCTGTGGCTACCAACTTTGGGAAATACATTTACTCTTGATAATTAATATATAATGTATATATAAACACACACACACACACACACACACACACAACCAATAGACTATTTGCTATGGAAGAGTGTTTTCTTACACCTAAGACCTCTGCTTTAAAGCCAAGTGAAATTTTTATCACAACTATAACTTCTCATATTTAAATGTTATTTAAATAGTTTTATTATGGAGTAGGCATAGAAAATATCTGTAGTTCTATACCAGGGGACTCATTCTCCATGGTATGGCATTATGCGGTCAGTTTACTGACACTGTTGTTACTTTCTTCACTGTGCCTTTGCCATGTTCCTGCAAGATTGAAATATTGATATAATAAATCTTCAGAAGTTATTTTCTTTTGTATTGTCACCTAACCAACAAAGTTGAGGGTACACATACTGGTTTAAGAATGTTTAGAGAAAGTCTTTTATAATAGTAAGCTTGCTTAGCTTTTGACTTTTAAAAGAAATGCTTCCTAAGGCTGCTATCAGCTATGGTTTCATCTTAATGTTTATTGCTATATCCACCCTAATTCTAGTATTTAAATCCTTTCTAATGAAAGTTTCTCTTATTTTTTCCAGTATAAATTACTAAAGATCTTTCAGTTTGCTGTACTTGCATAAATTAAAACAGAAAGTATGTCTACAGCATTATCCAAACAAGACTAGGTTAAATGAGATAAAAGCACCCTTTCATTTAAGGGAAAAAAATAAATAAAGCAGGAATACCAGAAAAATCTCTGTGTATTCACCCCCATATTTGGATTGGTTGTACTTAATTTCATGATAACTAGCTGCTAAGTATTTCATGATGTTGACAGTAACTTAGATTTAAGAATGACAGAGAATTTTAAAACTTTCACAGTAATCAAAATTTATATAATATGCATATCATATATCCTTTAAGTTCTCAGGAAAATGCATATTATAAACATGAGCATTAAATTATTTGATTCTATAATCTTAACTTTACTTTATTACAATTTGTTCTTTAGGTTAAGAAAGTAATTTCTATTGTGCTATGATTAGTTAGGGCAAGCCCTGAATATGATTCATTATTAAATGAACTTAAACATCTATAAAGAAAAGCCTTACCTCCAAGTGAAACAAATTTTTATTAATATGGTTTTACATATTATTAATGATCATTATTCCACTGTTAAGCATTTCTTTGCATAGCAAATTGCTAAGCCTCTTATATTTTTAACATAATTATGCCATTTATGAGACGAACGTGTCAAAAGAACTCTAACAGCCCCTGTTCCAGTTATACATATTCATTGATTTTGTGAATAATTTTGATTTTAAGAACTGTAGTAGGAGGCAATCCTATACATGCTTTATTCTCAGATCAACTAGTCAGCTTTGACTAGATATAGCATAGTTTTTAGATTCATTGGTAAATAATGACAAGTAGAGAAAGGGGGTAAGGAAAAGATGGTATAAGCAGGATACTGCAGGTAACTGAGAAGGCAAATTAACAGTTGCAGATGAGAAAACATTTTCAGAACAAGTACTAAATACATAAATGAAAAGATGCAGTAGAAAAATCTGTTGATCAGCTATCCTTTCAAGCACATTTGTATACATGAAAATGTGTATGCATGCTGTTCACCAAAAAAATAAAAGTAATAAAGTGGATAGTATTTTTAATGAGAAAGTTTAGGGTCTTTCAAATGCTTGACGTATATGTGAATCTCATGTGAATTTTCTATAGCATGGTGTATAAGTTGCTGACAAAGCGAGAAAGATAAACCTAACACTCAGCACTCAATTATGAAAATATCTACTTGAAATTTTCTTTTCCATTTTGACTACTTGAAATACATGATACTTTTCTTCCTCTGCATGATAGTTTTGTTGAAGATTGCTATAACAATGAATCTTTATAGCTATCCCAAATGTTAACAAAATTTATTATTTTATGTCAGTCACATTTAAGACATCTCAATATTTGCTTGGAGAAAAACTTAAAAAGAAAGTTGCAAAATCAAAGACTTCATCTTTATTATTAATAATAACTGAATTTTCTAACAATACTGATTAAAGTACTTTTAATCTGCACACCAAGACATCTAACTCTTGATCTGCAAGCCCAGAACAAAATGCCAGATCTTAACTGGTTTGTGGCGAAAGGTGCACTTACTTATTGAATCCTACTCAGGAAGCATTTAAAAAGCAAGAATCAGTGGGCCTCCCTGGTGGCGCAGCGGTTGGGTTGGGCGCTGCGCTGTGGAGCTGTGGGCAGCGGCCATGCGAGTTAGACGCCCAGCTGGGGAGAGTCCCACGAGGTGCAGCAGACCTCTCTTGCCTCTGCTGCTCCCCAGCAGTGTATTTCTGAGCTGCCTGTTCTGCTCCCCACTCTTTTCTCTGGTGAGCCCTCTCACCGCCCCACACCTCTGGCCTGTGCCCCAGCTTGTATGTATAAATAAATCTTTAAAAAAAGCAGAAATCACTATTTCTCACAAATCCTTCTAGAACATTTTTTCTCTTTTTAAAAAATGCTCTAACTCCTTGTTTCAATCAGTTATTTTGAGGATAGCATAAATCTCCATGTACCACTTCTGTAACTGCAAAATATGCTGGAACCCAAGAAGATAAACAACTGCTATTAATAGTAAAGGGAACAGTTAAAAGAACTTACCAATCAGTATGAAAGTTAAAGGATACAAAGCCCCACAGTCACCTAAATCTGGGCAGATTGAGGATGAAGTACTTAAGGAATTAATTGAAGAAAAAGTCAAAGCTACAAATGAGTGAAGTTTTGTATGTTGTTACTGTTAACTTGAAAAGGAAGTTGAAACCACAGTGTACTTTGAGTTTGATTACACTGATATTTTCCAAGATCCAGTAGTTTACAGCTTGTCTCATAAGGACACAGGGAATATTTATTTTTCTGAGCTTGGGAAGTTGGAGGGGGGAACATTATTAGAAAAGATCAGAAAGTCAAGAGTGACTGCAGAACTACTTCTTACAAATTTAGCATTATTCCAGTGTAGGGATAATACCTTTAAATGGATGTTTGTTACAAGGACCACTAGTTACAGGAAAAACAACAGCAAAAGCTGTTGTTAGTCAGCTGGACTGCCATTTCTTTAGTGTATCTACTTCTGTTGTACACAAGTACCCTAGTGAAAGTGCTCATCTGATTAAAGAAACAATTGTGCCAGGAATCATCAGCCATCCAACACTCTCACAGAAAAAAATAGATGCCACTGGTGGATAATGGTTTTCTGAAAGTATTTCAGCTGATATTCTTTAATGGAGTTAATCAAATGAATGGATACAATATTGGTATTTTCCATAGAGTTAAAATGAAAATGGAAACAAGTACAATCCATCTTCCTTTGCAGTCTCCAGGTAAGTAGAAAAAGTATATATTTATTTACAAGAAAAATTAAGTAACTTGAAAATGTATGGAAGTACCATCACAAAGCATGATGAAATAGATTAGAAGCAATTATAAAGCTTTTAGATACTAATGGAACTCACCTGAGAAATTCTTGCCCTGTCTCCAGGTAAATAGGAAAAGTACACATCAATTAATTATAAGAAAGATTATCTGCCCATCCATCCATTCATCCAATCTAGTCTACATCCAATTTAGTCTTCTACCAAATTCTAAAAAAGGAAAGATTTGTCTGTCGTGACTGGTTATTTCAGTCAGAATTCTCAAATAGGCAAGTCACTACCAATCATTTGGAATTTCCATTGAATATGAAACCCATTTACCACCCTTGTCCTACAATTCCAAACTACTTTCTAAACTCAGGTTTTTGTCATTGAAGCACACTCAGGAAAAAAATCACAACAGGTATTGTAACAGAGTTGTTAGGCTATTAGAGGACTGAAAGGAAAAAAATGAAACACTAACACATCTAAAAAGTTTAAGAAGCAGCTAGCACTTCTAAACAAAGGGAGAAAGTAAGATTATGAAAACCTAAAGCTTTTGAGGAAGACTACCCATGGAGCTAGAGCCCAGATCTCTTAAGAAAATGTGCAGCCCAACTGCTTATCATACTTTAAGAACTCGGTGGGACTCAGACCTTTTAAGCAAGGAGCACAGTCATCTGGTGTTGATATACCTAAGGGACTGGGATGAAGCTGATTATGTAAGACAGGATAAAATGAAAACTGCTGCTACTAGTGTGTAGAAATGGGACCGGTGTGATGATTAAGGAAACGGAGAAAAAGGGGAAGGAGTCTCCCTCTAGTGATTTGTTGGCAGAACATAACAGCCAACTAGTCAACATTAAAGAAGTGTGGCTTCCAGGATCCAAGTCCGAGGATCACATAGCAGAATAAGAACAAGAGATTGGGGGCTGAGCCAATAACTTACTAACCAAACAAAACATAGGTTAAATAAATAACTCCAAACAAAACATGGATAATTCCTGCTCATGATTTTATTGATATCAGGAATATTGAACAAGATGCTAGAATTAAATCTTCATCCAGCTCTACCACAAACTAGCAAGTAGCCTGAAGGAGCCTCATCAAGTTGCTTAATGTAAAGGTATGTCAGCTTTTGTTTTTCTTGCTTCAGGATTGTTCTAAGGAGACCATTAAAAAAGTGGGGTTTCTATCCAAATGCACACTGTTAGCAAAAGTATAAATATTAAAAGGTAGGCACTAAGCCAAAAAGCAAAATCAATACATTCTCCATATAAATTATTAAAATATGTAGGGGAATACATAACTTTGCAAATAACACTTGGTTAATCTCATGATTTTCTAATTTGGACTTTTTGATAGCAAGCCAATAAACTCTACTTTTATACTATAAGGCCATACCTATATAATTCTTCAAACTGTTTCAAATGCATAGCTGTATTTTAGCCTAAGCATAGGCAATTCTCAGTGGTTCATTTTCATTTAATGCCAAAAAGATTTACTCAATCACTCAACCATGATACAATCTGTATCTAAATGGATGGCTTGCTGTATTTAGAAAACTAACTGAAGGTAGATTGTTCCTTGGAACTGGTAAAAAATAAATTTCAAACATTAATGTATTATAATTGTATGTAATGTAGATATATGTAGAACATGATCTTTGTCCTAAGAAAAAAAGTGTCAAATAGGAATAAAATCTTTGACTGAAAAGAACATTACACACATATTTGGGAAAGAAACCAGAGAAAGAATTTACATGGTACATACTAATTAATGGTGGAAAATAGGAAATCTATACTCCTTTGGATTAAGTTTTGTTTTAATTTTGGAGTATTAAAAATATTTCAGAGGACTCCCCAGTGGCGCAGCGGTTACGCGCTGCGCTGTGGAGCTGTTGGCAGGGGCCACGCGAGTTCGACACCCAACCAGGGAGATTCCCACATGGCGCGGTAGACCTCTCCTGCCTCGCCCGCTGCTGCCCTCAGCAGTGTTTCCTCGATCTGCCTGTTCTGCCCCCCACTCTGTCTCTGGTGAGCCTTCTTGCTGCCCCACACCTCTGGCCTGTACCCGCAGCTTGTACGCATAAATAAAAAAAATCTCTTAAAAAATTAAAAAAAATATTTCACATGTGAACATAAAGTGGAAAAACCCCCAAATTAAGTGTTACAAGTTGAGTTGAGATATGCAAGCACTTAAACAGCAGGATTACAAAAATTTCATAAAGTAGCAATTACCAGGAATTTCTGACCTTCAACACTCTTCAGAATGACCTGGAAAACCGATCAAAACAGACTACTGAGCCCCATACCCAGAGTTTCTCAGTAGGTCTGAAGTGGTACCTTAGAATTGTTTCCCAGGTGATGCTGACAATGGTTGCACTCTATTCTGAGCAAGAGAGAATAGAATGTCACATATTAGTACTTTCGAAATAAAGACAATGTCTTGGAGAGTTTTGCAACCTAAAAATGTTCACTAAATTCTCTTTAAGTCCTCAATACAAACTGAAAAGATTTCTGACTAATTACTAGTACAAAACTCAAGGAATTAAAGTGTACTTAGTATTACAATGTATGAAAGCCCCTACTAGGAGTGGTAGTTATTTTTAAATTAGTGGGAATATGTCTTGGGCATTCTGAAGGTAACCATGAGTCTTGGTCTGTATGTTATACAAACAGAATGCAGAACATTCCATAATCTATTTAAATGCAGTTTAAAACAGTTCAACCATAATGACAGGAAAGAACAGGTAATTCTTATGTCTCCATGGATTATACCACTTTTTGGTAACATCTTCAAATATAGTAACATACGGAAAATAGTGGCCACCAAAGAAAATACTAAGACTCAGTACCACCATGAAGTATTGTCAGATGCTTGCAAGTAGATTCAGTTTTTTTTCACAACAGACAACCTATAAAAACATTTACAAATAAGTCATAAATATATTAGATTTTTATTAAGTTAGTATAATTCCTATAATGGTTAGTATATCACAGTTTCAACTGATGGTTCTTTTTTATGTTTTTATAATCAATATATGGAAGGCATGCAATACTCAGCTCTCTTTTTGTACATCCTTTAAGGCAACATTTTTC
The DNA here is from genome assembly GCA_004024925.1 of Scalopus aquaticus. Lineage (NCBI taxonomy): Eukaryota > Metazoa > Chordata > Mammalia > Eulipotyphla > Talpidae > Scalopus > Scalopus aquaticus. Next base: position 28,594 of record PVIJ01013412.1, read on the forward strand.
TGAGTATCCTCTGCGTTTTCTTTGGGGATGATCACCCCAAAACAAATTGCTTAAGGTTTTGATTTTGTATGTATTTTTCTTTCGAAATTCTACAAGTTTATGAATATATGGATTGATATCTTGTATTGAGGACAGTTTTCCTGTCTTATCAGGTAGCAAGTTGGCCTTTTTATACTGATATTCATGCAGTGACTGCATTTCCCCACTGTCTATTGCTTCTTCCTGCGAGGCAGAAGTGGAGACTGTTGAGAGATAAGAAAAAAAATCCTACTTTATTAAAATCTTTTAGCTGAAAATGTAATAACACTGGAATAGTAAATCAGTTAATTATTAAGAAACAAGTAATAACATTTTAAATAAAAGGTATTAAAAAGCAGTACATATTTTTAACTAAAATACCAATAGTTATAGGTAGTGTTTTCCTATAAAAGGGTTTAGAGGCCAACAATTTTTTTTAGTGAGGTCTTCATACCATAAATTTCAGTATTTTAAAGTGTACAATTCCATGTGAACTGGTCCAACCACTATGGAAAGCTGTATGGCGATTCCTCAAACTGCTAAACATGAAGCTTCCATACGACCCAGCAATACCACTTTTGGGGATTTACCCAAAGGACACAAAAACACTAATCCGAAAGGATACCTGCACCCATATGTTCATTGCGGCACTGTTCACAATAGCAAAGGTATGGAACCAACCCAGATGTCCAAAAATAGATGATTGGATCAAGAAGATGTGGTACATATACACAATGGAATACTATTCAGCATTCAAAGAAGATAAACACATGCAATTTGCAGCAACATGGATGGAATTAGAGGGGATCATACTCAGTGAAATAAGCCAGAAAGAAAAGGAAAAATATCGAATGGTTTCACTTATAACAGGACTATAAGGAAACCAAATAGGAGAGAGACACTCAGCCGGGGGGGTGGGGGGAGGGTAAGGGCACAAAATGGAATAGAAAAGAACACAAGGGACCATGGAGATGGTGGTGGGCTACCCAAGGGAAATACAAAATGTAAAAGACATAAATAACAATAAAAATATATAATTTAAAAAATAAAGTGTACAATTCCAGTCCCTGGCAACCACTACTTTACTTTCTACTTCTATGGATTAGCTTATTCTGCATGTGAAATCATACCCATATGTGGCCTTTTGTGTTAGCTTTCTCTTCCTTAGCATAAGGTCTTCAAAGTTCAATCCTGTTGTAGCATATATCAGTACTTTATTCCTTTTATCACAGGTTAACTTTCCATTGTATGATTATACCACATATTGTTGTTTTTTTTTTTTTAAAGTCTATTTTTTTTTTAAGATTTATTTTTTATTTATACATACAAGCTGGGGTACAGGCCAGAGGCGTGGGGCGGCGAGAGGGTTCACCAGAGACAGAGCGGGTAGCAGAACAGGCAGATCAGGAATACACTGATGAGGGGAGCAGCGGGCAAGGCAGGAGAGGTCTGCCGCACCATGTGGGATTCTCCCTGGCCGGGCGTCGAACTCGCGTCACCGCTGCCGACAGCTCCACAGCGCAGCGCTTAACCGCTGCGCCACCGGGGAGGCCCTATTGTTGGTTTTTTTATATATAATATTTTTTATTATTATTCATATCTTTTACATTATTGTGTATTCCCCATAGATTACCCACCACTGATTCACCCGTGAACCATCACCACAGTCCCTTATGCTCTTTTCTCCCCCTTTTTGAGCCCTTACCCTCCCGCTCCCTTGCTGAATGTCTCTTTCTTATTTGATTCTCCTATATTCCTGTTTTAAGTGAAACCATTCGATATTTTTCTCTCTCTGGCTTATTTCACTGAGCATGATCCCTTCTAGCTCCATCCATGTTGCTGCAAATTGCATGTGTTTATCTTCTTTGAATGCTGAATAGCATTCCATTATGTATATGTACCACATCTTCTTAATCCAGTCATCTATTTGGGCATCTGGGTTGTTTGCATATCTCAGCTATTGTGAACAATGCTGCAATAAACATTCGGGTGCATGTATCTTTTTGGATTAACGTATTTGTGTCCTTTGGGTAGATTCCCAGAAGTGGTATTACTGGGCCATATGGCAGCTCCATTTTTAGCAATTTGAGGAACTGCCATACAGCTTTCCATAGTGGTTGGACCAGTTTGCATTCCCACCAGCAGTGTAGGGGAGTTCCTTTTTTTCCACACCCTCGCCAACATTTATTATTCCCTGTTTTTTTAATACATGCCATTCTTGCTGGTGTAAGGTGGTTTCTCATTGTGGTTTTTATTTGCATTTCCCTTATGAGAGATGCTGAACATTTTTTCATGTGCCTGTTGGCCATTTGCTCTTCTTCTTTGGAGAAGTCTCTGTAAGTTTTCTGCCCATTTTTTGACTGGATTTTTTGCTTTGTTTTTGTTGAGTCATGTGAGTTCTTTGCAGATTTTTGTGATCAATGCCTTGTCTGTTGTATGGAGTGCAAAAATTTTTTCCTAGTCAGTAGGCTGTTTCTTTGTTTTGTGTACCACATATTGTTTACCCCTTTATCAGATAAGTGGTTTTAGATACCATCTTAAACAGCATCAGAAAAAGATTATTTGAGAGGCAGTTTTACCTACTTCTTTTCAAGAACAGCAAATTTTAGACAAGTGCAAACTGTTCCAGGAAAATAAGAGAGAGCAGATAGCTGCCAATTCATATGTATTATGCATACTATTCCAAAACTAGTTAAGAGCAATCTCAGCTTTTATTAAAAAATCTTATAAACCCATTTCCCTACAAATATCTCTTTGAAAATCCTAAATAAAAGTTAATTGAATGAATTAACATATTTTACAAGTATATAAGACGAGGTTTACCCCAGAATTGCAAGGGTAGGGCAATCTTTTAACACAATTTACCACATTAATTAAATTCTCATCTTCTCAGCTAATTTTTCTTTCTACTCTCTGAGAAAATTGAAGGAAGCAGAGAAGAATTTTCATTTGCTCCTTTCATCATCTTAAACCCACTCTAATCAGAATTTTGTTCCATCGCTCCACCAAAACTTCTCTTATCGAGGTCATGATAACCTCTAAACACAATAGACAAGTCTCATCTTATTTGACTCAGCAAAAATACACTCTCTTAATACACCTTCTTTACTTGGTTGCCACGACACCACATTTTCTTTCCTTCCAGTTAGTCACTTATTTACATCCTTTACAAGTACTTCCTCTTCAGCATTTTAATGTTGGTTGTCTCCCAGAGTTCAGTCCTTGTTTCTCTTTTCTATCCATACATTCTGGGGGATTTTTCTTCCAAACTCTAAATTCTTATATCCTACTTCCTACTCAACACCTCCATTTTGTCGTCTCAAATATAACATGTTTAAAACTCAGTGTTCAACGTCTCAAAAACAGAACTCCTGGTAGTCTTCCAAACTTGTTCCACTTAGGGCCTTTTCTCTCTCATTTGGTCATAACCCCCTCTCTCCAGGTAGTCCAAGCAAACACTTTTGAATTTATTTTTTTTACATACTGGCATCATTCCTGATTTCTCTTTTTTCTCAGCGCTCACATAAAATATGCACAAATATATCTAGAATAAAACAGTTTTCACCTCAGTGCTATCATCCTTATCTAACCACTATCAATTCTCTAATATGTGCCCTAACAGGTCTCTCTACTTCTAGTCTAGCCAGAGTGACTCATCATACTGATAGTGTCACCACTCAAAAATCTGTAATGACCCCTGTATTACTTAAGTAAAAGCGCAAGTTCGTACAATGGTCTAAAATACCCTAGATAGAAGAAGTTGGATAAAAATCTAGCTTCCTGAAACATCTCTGACCTGATCTCCTACTTAACTTCTCACTGGCCTCACACCATGTTGGCCTCCTTGCTATCCCTTATACACACTTGAGTATGTTTGCTGTGCTCTTTTCTCTGCCTAAACATTCTTTTCCCTGATATCTACCAGCTAATTACCTTATCTCCTCCTTTCTTGTATCTCATCTTTTCAATCAAACCTATCTTGACCATACTATTTAACACTATACTCCACCTTTCAACCCCCTGAACTTTCCTGCTCTCTCTTACACTGTTTCACTTTTCCCTATTGTATAGCTCTTACTACCTTCTCAAACTTATTTATTGTTTATTACTTATGCAAGTGCCATGAGGCTTATGCATGGTTCCATGAAGCCAGGGATATTTGTTTTATTCACTGATATACTGACCCCAAGGGTCTAGACCACTATCTGGCACTTAACAGATACCCAATAAATATTTGCTGAATAAATTAAAAATCATGATTATGCAAAAGGATGCCCCCACAAAAGCCTTAGTTTTAATGATTCAGCCTTACTTATAATGATTAAAAATGCCTTTGAACAAGCTTCCTTATCTTAGCATAGATTATATAGATTAGAAAGTGACAAAACTATCATTTGCAAATGAAAGAAAAATCTATAGACATAAATTATTAGAACTAGGTAGTTCAGTATAATAGATAAAATCAAGCTATAAAATCAGCTGCATGTTTCTAACCAACAATCACAAACTAGAAAATTAAGTTAACAAGTATTTATAACAATAACAACAAAAGAGTATTAGGCCTTAACGAACCATATAGAACATCGCCAAGAGAAAATGTTAAAATTCTAATAGTAGAATTCAAAGACCATCATGCTTTTGGTTGAGATGACTTTATGTTATAAAGATATAAATTTTCTTCAAACGAATCTATATATTCCATGCATCCCAATTATAATTACAGATGGTTTTTTAAAAAAAGAAATTCAGTAACCTTATTTCAAATATATATGAAAGAATAAAGGTTGACAAAGCAAACAAACTGGCAAAACACGACAAAATTATCTCTTAGACTCTGAAAAATATGCTGGTTACTAGAGGGGAAGGAGTTGGAGGGTGGAGCCATTGATAGAGGAGTCAATTTAAACAGTGTGATGACACTAGAACTTTGGTTGTAGGTGAATAAAGCAGATATAATTATCAGGGTATGAAGCTGCATTCCTGAAATTGTATAGCTTTATAAGGGGATAAGTAAATGAATAAAATTTGATTTAAGAAAAAGAGTAAAGTTTGAGAATTAGTCACTCTTAAGAGAATAAAAACATTGGAGATTTACTCTCCAAATAAATGGCATTCTACAGAGTAGTATTATTAAAAATACTACACTTTTAAACAGTAAGTTTAAACAGGTCAAGCAAACAATAAGGTCAAACAAAAAGGACAATTAAATATGATAGGAAGCTGAGACAAACTTAATAAACAATAGAGCCAGTTCCACAAGTCAAAGGTCGAAAAAGACTGTTTAGTAGATAGTACTCAGAAAACTAGGTCTTTATGCAGCGAAAAATGAGATTAAGGAAACTACCACTGTATCCCTAGTCAGAACAGAACAAAAAAAGGGCCTCAGAAGAATTAATGATCTAATGTGAAAATTAACACTATAAAGTTAACAGAGGGACAGAAGTGGACTTTAAAACAAAATTTCAAAAGTTTTAACTAGGCAAAAATACTTATTGCCTAAAAAGCATGTTTTTTTGTCAAATATCAATAGGAAGATGACAAAATGGGAGAACACATTTGCAATATTTAAAATCAGTACCTGATACCATGGCATCTAGATTTTTAATAAGTATTACAAATCAACAGGAAAATGAGGATTCCAACCAAAAATGGGCAAAATCTATAAACAGGAAACATTTAGACAAACCCAAAGGCTAATATGCATATGAAGAAGTGCTCAAATTCAGAGAAAGACAAAAATGTTCTGCCTCTCACACTGGAAAATGTTAAAATATGTATAAGGCTAATTACTGGCATGGATGTGAGACCACAAGAATCTATGCACTGTAGGCACAACTATAAACTGTATAGCTGTACTGCAAAGCTAAATTAAACACACATATATATTGTGATAAAGCAACAATCCTCCTAGGTATAGATCCCAGACATGTGGCCACACAGGTCCATAAGGGGATACAAACAATGATGTTCAATGCAGTGTTATTTATAGTGGCAAGGAGTTGAAGGCTATATAAAATTCGGTGTTTGTCACTGAGAGAATGACTAAATAAAATGCAGCAGTTCAAAGCAATGAAATTAAATGTTCACATAGCAACAACAGGATCCTGCTCTAAAAGTACTATTTAGATGTATTTTAATATAAGGTACAGAAAATACTGCACAATTTGCAAAAAAATACAAACAAAAACATAACCACATTGGAATGGCTGCATATGGAAGAGAGAATGAGAGTGGACAAGAAGATATGTGAAGACAGACCATCTTCTAATGTGCTGTATAACTGACTATGATTATTGTCTACCCTCACTATTACGTAAGCTTACAAGCACAGGCTTCCTCTGCCTCCTCAGTAAAACTGTGCACTCTTATATCCCAAGCACTAAGAATACCTAGCACATAATAGGTACTCAAATCTGATTGATTAATAAATTAAGAGCAGAGTCCTGCTTGGCCCAGTTGTGATATTTATAATGTAAAAAATATGAATAGAGGAATGAGTATCAAGAATAGGGGATATGGCCAAAGTAAAAAACAAAAGGGGTTATGTGTTATAAAAAGTTGGTGATGAAACATTAGTAGTTTCACCTGGCACTAAGAGCAGGGCAGATGGATATTCAGTCAGAATTCAGAAATATGTCAATTTGTCAGTTTCATGTGTCACATTCTGGGGTTAGTCATTGAAACAGGGCTTATACTTTCAGGATCCACTAACTAGAGGCACACAATCTCAGATTCAAGTTAGGCATGAGTGGTTTGGTCTGAAAAAAAAAGTGGTTTTGAGTAGCAGTGTATGAAAATGTCTTTTTTGTGTCAGACTCAAATAGATACACTATGCATCAGAATATTAAAACTGTTAGTAAGTGATTTGACCTAACAGAGAAATATGTCCTGCTGGTATAAGAAATAAAGTTGATCAATTTTTTTGACCACATTCGTATATATATAAAAGAATGGCCTAATTATATATTCTATTTTGGAATTCTATATTGGAAATATATTTCTCTATAACTTCTAAATTATCCACTGGAAATTCACAAGAAAGAGTAGATGCCATCTTCCCTTACAGATTGATAAATATAACAACTTATATTGATAATATGAGTTTTCCCTTCTTCCACAAATTTCAAAACCACTATGGCTTTATCTCCACATATTTCCACTTCAGAAAACTGTCCTTTACATAACAATGTTTTATAGGCATGATGATTCTGAAATACTGTTGAATACATTTTCCTAGAAATCCTGTTTCATTTTGGTCCCTCCTCATTGAATTAATGACATTTATCTGTCCAGGACAGCAAGAAAAAGACCTGAAACAGAGTGGTCACTAGTCAGCTCTGAGTTTTAAAGTTGACTTTTATATTGTTGAAAAAATAGTCTCCAGAGAAGGTGTTGTTGAGAAAATGAATTTCAAGCTCTTTTAAAATAAACTCAAGCTTGGATTTCTGAAGGAAAAACTTTGACCATAGTATAAATAAGTAGAGAGCACAGTATTTGATGTGAAAGAAATGCTCATCCAACATGCAGTTGTGGCACTTGTGGGCAAAAACAGTAAGGAGGAGACAGAGGAGTTAACTAGACCGTTGTTACTCACAAAGCATCTTTGGGAGCTTATGGAAATGTTGACTGTCAGGCCCCCATCCCAGACCTACTAAGTCAGAAGGTGTACATTACCAGTATTCCCCAGTGATCCATATGAACACTAAAATTGTGAGAATCACTGAACTAAAAACAAGTGGAAGTCTTGGGGAGAGACACTTCCCCCATTGTAAGAGTAGGATAAGGCAAGTTTATATATAAGTAAGTTTGATGGAAAATTATCAAGATTCAGCCTGGTGGCTTCCATTGTGTCATCTTCAGATGGTTTCATGCCCTTATCATGAAGTTCTAAGTACCATTCATCCATTCGTTTAAAAAGAAGTTAAGGAGTGCCTACACTGTACTAGGCATAATTTTAGTTTGTTTCAGTCATCTATGTTAGAGCCTCTTTTTTGGCATAGGCTATTCCTTTCCTTAATTTCAGAAATCTTGACTTTTGCCAAAGTTATCCAAAGCAACAAGAGTACTTTAAAAGGCATTTCAAAGATACTAAGCTATGGACAGCCTATAAACAAGGCACAGTTTCTTTTTAAAAGAGCAAACCATAGGGGGACTAACGTGTTAGTCACAAAATGAAAACACATAGTTGGAAGATAACCATGGATCTGAAGCATCAATCTTCTTCCTAAAGACTGCCTAAAAGCATTAAGTATGAGCTCAACAGATATTAAGCACAGAAAGACATGCATGAGATAGCCCCTATCATATGGTATGGTATATAGGGCTGCCTTAGACCTGGTGTCTAGACCCTGAATTTGGTGTAATGCTCAGTTGCTGGAAGTCTTGAAATTCTCAATAATTTTATTTTGAATTTGTAAAGTGTTAAGTAGTCTAATTTTAAATGAAGCCTGACATGACAATGGACCATGTGAATGAGCAGAGAAAGGAAAAAAAGTTTTATATTTTAGTTCCTTTAGTTTCCCTTTCCTGACTTTTGAACAGGGACCCTGCATTTTTATCTTGCACTGGGCCAGGCTGATCCTGTAGCCCACCCTGATGATAGTCAAACAAGAACTAGGTGCTAAATACTGTGTGTGGAGTGAGTGGCTCTGAAGGGTTAGTGATGACTTTACGATAAAGCCATACCTAAGTTAGGTAATGGACAAAATGGTGTTTGCCTCAAGGAAGGGGAAGCTAGGGAAAAAGCAGCATTCTTAAATGTGTAAACGTGTATATGCACACATTTCCACAAAGTTAAAACAGAAAAGGTTCACAGAGTTGTTCAATATCTTCAACATAGTGGTTTATATCTTTAGTTTACCTGTTATAAGGCCTAAGTCCCACTTGCTGGGGAAGCTCACCGTGGGATAGGGCAGACTCGGGCACAAGAAATGTATAGGGATGAACAAACACACCTTTGGTTTAGATTTTTACCTGGATTTGTGCCTCTCCCCCAGGCCTGGAAAGTGGTTTGGGAGCTTTGGAACTGGTCAGGGATGAGGGCTTCAACTTCAGTGGCTTGGGAAAGCAGCTGACTGTGAGGGGTTTCCTCCTCAAAATGGCTCCAGTTAGTACTGCCACAGAGTTTTACTATTTCTTTCAGCAGGTGCCTGCCACACAGCTTCCTGGCTTTGCTGCTGCTGCTCCGCTCAACGGACAACCGAACCCACAGGAGTCCCAGCCACAGCAGACACAAGCAGACGGGACCCCGCATCCCTGAGCTCCTCAGTCAGGGCCCACGCGCGCCCCAACTAACTGCCGCTCCCTACAACCCAGCCGCGCCTGCGCCCACACTCCACGGAGCTGCGCCCGCCCAGCTAGTCGGCTTCGGAGCACCGGGGACCTCGCGAGAACGCCAAGGAGGGGGGCACGGTGTTGCACCCCAGGTTTCCCCGCATTCGCACGGCCTCGCAGATCGTCGTGGGTTGCAGGTAGGAGGCTCTTCTTCAATTGATAAGTCGTTTTTTCTTGGCTTCCTGCCTGGGGGGAGAGGGGGACCTCCTCAAATGAAAAGTGGGGCTCCCGGTCAGGTCACTGTTCCAGCAACAAAAGATGTGGGCCCTGCTAGATCACATTTCCCCAATGTTGATGGTTGTTGATGGGGCATGGCTTCCTCAGAGAAGCTTCTCGTTTTCTTCATGGTGTTTACCTTGATAGGTTGGTTTTCATTTATTTGTGCGTTTGTCCCATAACTTCTTACCCCAAATTCCAAGGTGTCAGAAGTCAGTGCCCGTGTCCTTTCTTATAGACCTCAGGGATGCACTCGAGGTTAGAAATCAAATACTCGAAACATCTATGCCCTGGAATATGCGTATGTGAGTTTTATTTATTTATTTTTATTGGAGTAGCATTTGTTAAAACATTGCATATGATTTAGAGGCATTGAATCACCTTGAGGTTTGTTGGCACACCACACCCACCACCAAGACACCCATAGTCATCAACCATAGTCCCTTGTGTTCCCCCTCTTTACTCCTATCCCCCCTCCTCTCCCCTTCTGGTAACCTCAATTCTAATGTCAGATTTCCAGGGTTTATTCCTTTGGTTTTATCTGATCCTTTGTTTTGTTTCTCTGTAATCTGAATGTTAAGTGACAACATCTGATAATTGTCTTTGTCCTTCTGATGTATTTCACTTAGCATAACTTCCTCCAGGTCCATCCATCCATGTTACTGCAAATGGCAAAAGTTTATTTTTTTCTGTATAGCTGAGAAATATTCTCTGTGTGTATGTACCACATCTTCCTGACTCAGTCAGATGACTGGGCACTTAGGTTGTTTCTGTAACTTGGCTATTGAAAATAGTGTTTCAGTGAATATAGGCGTGCAATATCACTTTGAATTAGTGTTTTTGCATTCTTTGCGTAGATACCTAAGGAGTGGATCTGTGGGTTCATCTGATAGATCCATTTTGAATATTTTGAGCAATGTCCATATTGTTTTCCATAGGGATTGGACCAGTGTGCCTCGCACCAACAGTGTACAAGTGTTCTTGTTTCTCTACATCCTCACTGGTACTTGTTTCTGGTCTTTTTGATATGGTCCATTCTGACTGGGGTAAGATGAGCCCACCTGGCTCATCCCAACTCCTTCACAGGTGTGTCTCCCCCCAGTTAGGAGTGTGCTTCTACACAGAGCAGCTCTGCCCTCTCTAGGCTGTGCTAGCACAGGAGCCCAGGTGTGAACCACCAGTTCCTGCCCTAGCCATAATCTCTAAGTGCCTCTCTCCTTCCACTATATGTTGTACAGAGTTGAATTTCCTCCTCATCTCTTTTTCTAAGGTCAGCACTGGTCTCTGATGCCCAGGAGCTGTTCTGGTTTTACTCTAATTCACAGAATGGTCTTATCCTAGTGGCCTTCTGGATTACTTTGGATTATCCTTCCTGGAGCAAAGTAGTAAACCTCTTCTGACACTATTTTGTATGTGAGTTTTAAAGCAAGATTCAAAGCTTCTCAGAATTCAAAGCTTTCCATATGAAGAAATGGGTGTTTCTAGAACAAAGAGGGTACCTGGGACAATGATCTGCCTCTTTTGGTTATAGATGATAGAGGATTGTAACCAATCTGTGACAGAAATCTCTAAAGGTCTTGCCCTCTCAGATAACAACATTTTGCTAAATTAGGAGGGAAGGGGCAGGGAAAAGCAGTACAGTCTCTAAGATGGCTTTGTCATTAAATAAAATTTTATTTTATTTGTGTTGACTCAGAGGTATGAGCGATCAGCCACAAGGGGATAGTCAGGAGGCATTCAAGATTATTCAACTTCAGTATGCAAAGCCTCTGAGAGGTACTAGATGAGTTGTTAGTAACTAGATTATTCTCACCACTCTTTTTTCCCATTTTATTTTTGCTGCTGCTTCTCCTTTCGACCTTCGTACTGTCTTTTCCTCCACTTTCCATTCCCCCAGCCTTGACCAGCTTCTCAGTGGCACCCATGAGAGTTGTGAAAATAACTGGCAGTCATATTTTTTTTTAGGTTGATGTAATTTGATTAGTACAAGTTCATTGCTTTATTTGAAAAACAATGCTTGGGGCCTCCCCAGTGGTGCAGTAGTTAAGTGCTGCGCTGTGGAGCTGTTGGCAGCGGCAATGTGAGTTCAACGCCCAGCCAGGGAGATTCCCACATGGCGAGGCAGACCTCTCCTGCCTCGCCCGCTGCTCCCCTCAGCAGTGTATTTCTGTCGATCTGCCTGTTCTGCTCCCCACTCTGTTTCTGGTGAACCCTCTCACCACCCCATGCCTCTGGCCTGTACCCCAGCTTGTATGCATAAATAAATAAATCTTTAAAAAAAAAAAAAAAGAAAAACAATGCTTGAATTATAGTGGGCCATGAGTCCTAGTCATAATGTTACCAGGGAAATTCTGTGAGGAATCAAAATACTCAGTATACTGAGTGGAAGATCTGAAAGCTAACAAAACCTCTCAAGCAATATGTGCCACAGTCTGAGATATTTGATGTGTACTCCCTCCCAGGCTTTTTGTACTCTCCATAAACTTGCCCTGCTTTGTGTTATTCTGTACCATTATTACAAATTATGCCCATGTGTATTTGTATGTTTTTCTTCAAAACCTTAAGATTAGAATTCTGCAGTGTCTTTTAAAATTATTTATATTATGATCAGTGGAGGGGCAATGGTTCATAAATGAAAAAAAACTGATGACACTTAAAATAAGTCCCCTGAAAAGTATTAAAATTCCCAAAATATCCCTTTCGGTTGGTCCAACATTATTTAAAGTGTACATAGTCTTTTTTGTTCTTGGGCAGTGAATTTGAATCTTAAACTTGGAGGGAACTTTTGCTCTCTACAGTGCTGACAAGGATTTAAAAAATACCTGGACTTCCAGGCTGCCTCCAAAGTCCTAGGATAGGAAGATTTTCTTACCATGATTGATAATCAGACTCAGTACCAGTATTTTTTTTAACTTCCCGGGGAACTGGTAAATGGTTACCAGTTCTCTGAATGTGTGTGTGTATGTGTGTGCGTGTGTGTTATTTTATTATTATTTTAATTTTGGGGTTACATTTTTTGCTTTTCCATGTGTGCACATATTCCACTAACCCTCACCAAACCATTGTGCCAAAAACCCATCTGCCTCCCTCCCAAATCTCTTCCTTCCTTTCCATGTCCCTCTGGTACCAGTAAATTCTTTCTCTAAGTCCAAGATTTAGTCCTGCTGTTTTTGCCTGTGTATATTTTTTGGTTATTTATCTTCCACAGGTGAGCTGAAACTAGTCATCTGACACCTTTCACTTTTTGACTTACTTCATTTAACATATCACTTTGAAGTCAATCCATTTTGTCCTAAAAGACACTCTGTCGCATTTTTAAATAACTATGTAGTATTAAAATGTATTGAGTATCAAAATGTATGCTAAGCTTTTAAATGTACATGTGTATAGGCTTTGTTTGTATTTTAAATCCAGTCAGCTAGAGAACTTGATTGTCATAATATTTTTGAATTAAACTAATAAATACTCTTAGTTCCATATGAAATTGTGATCTAGCAAACTAAGTCACTTTATCTAGTTTGAACAATATAAATTCAAATATAATTTAATAATTGGAGGAGAGCACAGTTGTCATTGTGTAAGTTTGGAAATCATGTCACTGTTCAAATAATACTAAATATAAAAACGCAATGATTAAAGTCACGAATTTTAATTTTCGGTGTCTTTTCGCTAAAACAAGCATTTGGGGGAAGCTTGACAAAATTGAAGTCTGGAAGGTACTTTTATGGAGTGACTTAAATAATTCATTTGAAAGACTGTCCTACAAAATAATTTCTTACTTGGATATTAATTTTCAGGTGTCTATAAAATTTTTTTAAAAAAATTTATTGCAGAGGCTTTCTCCTCCATAGAAATGAATACACATTCTTCTCAAGTACACATGGACAATTCTCAAAAATAGATGGTGTGCTGAAACACAAAACATGTCTCAAAAATATATGAACTTAGGAATTTTCAAATCCAAAGCAGTGAATATGAAATGTTCTCCCTTGCTAAACTAGTTCTTCTGCAATAAATGACACTGAGTTATCTATTCTACTCTCTATATATCTCTTCATTTTCCTCTTAAAAAAACATAACTTATTTTTAGATGAGAGTTCTCTAAAAGAAGAACTCTAGATGAAATATACTTGAATAGATCAGGTGACTTGTCAGTTTGCTAGCATTTAATAGTTCAAGAACACAAAAATATTTTTAAATCTATTAGAAGAGTACATTTTGTGATTCTTTCTGTATCTTCTCTAACAGTTAACATCAACAAAAAAAATTTGGTTTGATTTATATTCCTGCTGTTATATATTGTAAAAATTGAGTAAATTTTATTTTATTTGTCATTAATAGTTTACTTAATATTAAATCATGAAAAGGTATTTGGGCATTCAGGCTGGAGGAAAAGCAGTGGGTGACAGAATGGAATTTATCAAATAGAAATCTCAAAAAGTTGTTTTTTCTCACCAGTGCAAGATACATTTTTGCTAAGCTTACTACTTAAAAAATTACCCTTTGTGTTACTTTGTGTGGTTAAAATAAAACAATTTTATTTCATTTTAAGTTAACAGCATTGAAAAAGCAAAAAAATAATCATCAGTTTCATAAAGAAGACAGAAGTTCCTTAGGTAAGAAAATTATCATCAGAAAGTATAATGATGCCAGAAAAATTTTCTTACATATTTAATGAGAAACCCAAATGCTAATATGATTTTACATATTTCCTAATCATCAGTGAGATAACAGATCATCATAAGTGTGTCAAGAACACATGTAGACATTAGATGAGGAATGCGTAAGTACCTTCGCTTTAGCAGAATTTAGCAAGCTCTTGTCTCGTACAACCTTGAATACAACACTTTGTCCTTATTTGATGAGAGTTTGGTTTCTTTTTCTGGTAGTGTTTATCAGAGGGTAATTCGATTGAATGTGAGAGATTCTCATTTTTATTATGCTTTGCTTTATTCAGATTCTTAAGATTGTTTTTCTTAAGTGCTGCAAAGTTAAGGTTTGCATTGTGTAATGCAGGTTGTATTTCCATCTGTGAAGGTTGATGCACAGGCGGTGCTGACTTCAGCTTTTCTGGCAACTGAACACCGGCTTCCAATGAAATATGTAAGCCTTTTGTATTATGGTTGGTGGGGGTCGATGTTTCTAAGTTATAAAAAGAGTGGGGAGAGAGGAAATATTCATGTCAGGAACATCAGAAAAACACAATTCTGCATAGACGAAAAGGAAAAGCATTGCCTCGACTCCAAACAGCACGTCATCTGATAGCTAACAGCCAGCTTCCTCTAGTTGGCAGCTGTGCGTACTGAGCGCTACTAAAGTTCTGCTTACACCCTCAGACTCTATGGTCTTTCCTCAGTCACCTTCCTGCTTTCATCACGGCACTTTTCCCTGACTTTCCCTGACTTCTCTAAAGTCATCTTGCTCATCGAAAACACTAGTTTGACTGCGGGTGAATTTTTTTTAGTGAGTAATTTTCTTCCATTACCAAAAACTTCAGAGTTATGACAGACACATGAAAAATTTATGAATTACTTTAAACGCTGAAATCTCTCACGGTGACAAATTCTTGCATCAGGATAAAGTTTAAACTTTAGCATTTCCAACTGCTCTGATCCATTAGGCAGGGCAGAGCAGAGGCTGACAGCCTCATACATCCATTTAGCAATTCTCTACCTTCCTCAAAATACTTACTCCAAATTAATAGTCTCAGATAAATGGGTTAAAAGAACAGGAACCAAAATGTCACTGACTGATTAGAACCAGTTGTGGTGCATGTGAACTGACAATATACTTTGTGTGGTTTCGTTTAGTTCCAAAATAGTGGGCCAAGCACTGTGCAAGTTCTGGGTGCTCCCTAGGAAGGAAGCCTGCTCTAAACAGCATGCCAGGTGGGAAAGTATGCAGGTTGCGTCTTGTGTGACATTTTCCTTAAGTCCTTCAGTTCAGTGAAACATCACTGATTGCTTCTATGTCTCTTGCAGTGCGATGCAAGAGATATAAAGAAAAAGAAACATGGTTTTTACTTTCAAAAACTTGCAGTCATGTAAACTCTCTCTGAACTTCACCTATTAGTGAAGTTCACTGATCATTAATTAGACAGTTAATGAACCAGGACAAATAACTGTAATTTCTATTCTGTTTTTTCATAAGTGTGTTCTTTGCACCTTTTTTCCTACTCACAATTTAAAAGCTTTTTATTTTGAAATACTTTTCAAATAACAGAAATTTCACAAAATGTGATAGAGTTCCAATATAGCTCTTTTTTTACTAAGAATATTCAATTCAATGAATTTATATTCTTTTTTTTTCAAAGATTTATTGAATTTATGCATCCAAGAACTGGGACATAGGCCAGAGATGTGGAGGGATGAGAGGATTCACCAGAGAGAGAAAGTGGGGAGCAGAGCAGGCAGATCTATTGAAGTGCACTGCTGAGGGGAGCAGTGGGAGAGGCAGGAAAAGTCTGTTGTGCCATGTGGGAAGCTCCCTGGCCAGGAATTGAACTCTGCTGTAGTGACTGCAGATAGCTTCATAGTGTTGAAACTCAACCTGTTGCTCCACCAGAGAGGCCTCTGAGTTTCTATTCTTAACAGATTTTTAAGAGTCCAGCACAGCATGATTATCTATAAGTACAATATCATTTGTCTGATTTCTAACCAATTCTTCTTGTATAGTTGAAAGTTGTTTAGCAATTCCACATTTCTTTCTCCTCCCAACCTCTGGTAGCGACTGTTTTTTTCTCCCTTCATCATATTTAAATATCCGAAATACTTAGAAGTGCAGACATGCAGTATCTGTCCTGTGACAGGCTTTTTTCGCTTAGCATGCTGCTCCCCAGGCTCATCCATACAGTCAATATTTTGGGATTTCCTTTTCTTCCCCAACTGAATAATATTCCTGAGTGAGTGAGTGAGTATGTGTGTGTAACAAATTTTCTTCATCTGTGGATGGCATTTAGGCAGTTTCCACATCTTGACCATTGTGAATAGCAGTACAGTAAGGGTGGGGTTGGCAATATATTGAAGAGATTAAATATCTTCAAGAGATTATTCTAACTCTTGTGGATAAATACCCAGAGGTCAGCATGCTGATTTTTTTTTTTT